>CAUYTI010093088.1:0-47264 GCA_963575145.1 Galago senegalensis | reverse complement strand
CCTTCTATTTTTCAGCTGTGTGTCTATTGCTTGCAGCCAAGAGTTGTAGCAAAAACAAACAAAAAAAAGTACCTGAGAGAAAAGTCTACTTAAGCTTTATAGGGGACTCTAGAATGAAAGAAAGAAATGTGTAACAGGCTCAGCACCTATAGCATAAACGGCTAGGGCACCAGCCACATACACTGGAGCTGGCGGGTTCAAACCCAGCCCAGGCCTGCCAAACAACAGTGACAACTGCAACCAAAACAAACAGAAAAAACAGCCGGGCATTGTGGCAGGTGCCTGTAGTCCCAGCTACTTGGGAGGCTGAGGCAAGAGAATTGCTTAAGCCCAAGAGTTTGAGGTTGCTGTAAGCTGTGATGCCTCAGTACTCTACCAAGGGTGACATAGTGAGACTCTGTCTCAAAAAAAACAAAGAAAGAAAGAAAGAAAACAAAAAAGGAAAGAAATGTGCAACAAAGTAGAATGGGAAAGAAGCTACTGATGCCATCCTTGCATTTACACTTCCTTCCACCTCACATATCCAATCAGTTCCAGGTTTTACCAGTTCTGTCCCATATCTTGAACCTCTTCATCACTCCCATTTCTTTATCGTTCACATCTTGAACCTCTTCATTGCTCCCATTTCTTTATCACCCTAGGCCAGACGTTCTTTGCCTTCTCATTTGGACCTCAGCACTGGCCTTCTCTGGGCTCTCCCTGGCTCCACTCACTCCGTCTGATCTCATCTTCTGTGCACGTTGCTCCTGCAAGACGTACTTTGGTTGGAGAAGAGAAGCCTTCAAGATACCACAATACCAATCTTCAAATACTTGAAGGGCAGTCATGGGAAAGAAGGGGATGACTTACTGCTCTGAGCAGAGATGAGGGTCAGGTGGAATTCCAGGAAGGCAGATTTCAGCTGGATATGAGCAGTTGACAGCTCTTCAGGGTCCACTAAGGCAGTGAGGCATGGGCCAGTGTCACTCTCTCACATAAGACTAGGCTCCCCTCCACCTACATGGCAACCCAAGCATTCTTGGGCTGATTGATTTAGCTGCATTTGGGGTTTAATCATTTTTAGCCTGTCCCTTTCACCCATATAGGCCTTGGAAAGATTACAGAACAGGGGAAAATAGATTTGAATGAGGCAAAGTCGAGTGATGGATGGAGTGTGCTGTGGGCCTTGGAGACTTGGCAGTAAGACCTGGTTCCACCACTTTGAGCTATGTGTCCTTGGATAATTACTGTATCTGAGTCTGTTTTCCCATTGTAAAGTAGAGTTAAGTATTATACTTACTTTATGAGAGTAATGACAGTATGAGAAGAATTAAAATTCATTATCACAGTGCCTGAAGGTGCTCAAAATGTTATTTCCCTCTATCCAACCCCCCCAAAGATTTCCTAACTTACCTGATGGCTACAGAACCCCCTCACCTCTCCCTCCTTTGACCTCTCCCTGCTCTTGCAGTCTGTTTTATAGAATTTGATATCTCCAAATATAATTTTTCATCCTTACCATTTCTAATCTCCAACCAAATCAATCCCTTGGTGACATGGCCAGTCTTCTATGGGGAAATGTGGTGGGGGACAGGGGAGGGGAGGGTGCATCTACAGGGAAGGGTGGCATCTAACATAGTGCTGGGCACACATTCAGTGTCTAAGAGATCTCTTCTGATTAAAGCACAAGATTGCACATTCCTATGTCTTGGTCAGATGCAGCCATAATGACCTTGATGAGCAAATTATCCTTACAGCAGTGCTCTCACATTTTGACTGTTACTGGCACTTACTGCACATCTCTGTGAGAAATCTCAAATTAAGCTGATACGATTTCAAGGGAAAAGGTATAACAGCTCCTCCTGGAGCATGTAGGTGGTAGGTTACACCCAGACATTCAGGGGTAGGCCATTTATTTTAACTTCTTTCTGGCCCTGGTCAATTAAGCAGGGTTATTAACACTGATTGGGTGCTCCCCCCTCCCCACTGGGACTTTGATTTGTGTGTTACATAAACACTGTTGCCATAGCTATAATTCAGGAAGCTTTGTTGTTTGACCTCAAGAAAAATTCAACCTCAAGTCAGGATAACACTGACTCTCTAGACCACAATAGACCGTCAGAGAGTAGGATCTGCCAAATTTCTTCAAGCTTCTAGAAGGAACTACTATATTTTGGGCAACAAGCAAGCAACAAGAAGAGGAAACGCTGCAATGTTATGCAATTTCCTTGCATTTCATATTCAGAAATCCTAAAAACCTCTAAGCAACTTCCCCTAGCTTTTAACTGAAGATTAGAGTCACAGCCAATGTAAACAAAAACTCAATGCAAAGGAGGAAGAAAGAAATCTAAGTAATATACAAGTCAGAAAAGTATTTCAGGAAATTTTTAAAGGCAGCAGAAAGGGCACAAGCTCACTTATCTCAAATGCATGACAGTTAAGTAGGTGGCGTGCAAGCTGACTGCATGTAGGATGTGGCCAGGTCACAGTGTGAGGAGTCTTAGGGCTCTAACGCTTCCTGGCTTCATGCTGATACAACATTGAACAGTGAGTGTGAACCCGCCTGTCCTTCAGCACAAGATTTTCACAGAGAGAGGAGGCACTAGACCCCATACTCCAAAAAAACAATCATTAAACAGAGAAATGTCTTTATGTGTTCCTGTCTCTCCCCCCTTGTTTTTGTAAGTAGTTACACAGCTCTGTTAGCAGAAGAGGGAACCTTGGGGGTTTTTTGTGCTTTGGAAAACTGCAAATGAGAAATTCCTCAGGACAGTATGCAGGACCCAAAAGTAGGAACTCATGAGGTTCTTCTGCTGCTCAAGCAGGGCCCTGCCCCGGACAACCCACGGCCAGAGGGTGAGTCATGGCACCATGCCACTCCTTTCCATTTCCAGTCCCTCCTTCCTCCAAAGGGTTCAAGGCAAGGGGCATTCATAGTGTCTTCACTGTAACTTGAGGCTGGCTGAAGTCAGATGAACTCAAAGCTCTTTCATGATCTCATTTACCCCCCACAATACTCCTTTGAGAGGCAGGAGGTGAATGTTACCCAATATAGACACTGGGAAAGGTGACTTCTTCCTCTGCCACGGATATCTGTGAGTTTAGAGTATTGCATTGTAGATCTGTGACTCAAAGGTGAGTTTCCTACCTCAAATCTAGAAACAAGCCTGATGCCAACCCATGTATACGCAGCAAGAGGTTCTGAGAATATTCACTCCTTTATTCTACTGCTCTGAGATGGTGGCAAAAGGAATCCCTACCTCTGTGACTCCACAGGTAATCTCAGTTATTTTCAAACAACCTTCAAGGAGCAGAAAGGGGTTTCTAAAATTCTTTCTGATTATATAGAAGCTAAAAGTTTTTAGACTGCGACTTTCATCATTTCCACACATTGTGACAGAGAGGGAGCTCATTGAGATTTCCCAGTATTTTCCCACAATGACTGGGGTAAAGGGTAAGGTTGGGACCATCCAGCCCTTGGAAATGGACATCTGTTCTCTGGCCACCCAGTGTACATGCACTCTTCCTTGGGCAGCTGTACTCTGCTCTCCTTGTATAGCCGCATCACAGGCAGAATCCTTCTCTTCCTCCAGGTACAGACAGGGAGTGTGACATAGGCCGGCCAGCCAGAACCACACGTTCACTCCCAATCCTGACATCATGAAAATTCTCAGAGGTACAGAAAAGAGGAAAGAAATGACAGTGAACACTCCCATGCCCATCATTCCATTCTGCAGTTCATATTTTGCTATATTTGCCTTACCACATATCTAGCCACCCTTGTCATCCATCAATGTATCTTTGGGGGTGGGGGGAATCTCACTCGGTTGCCCTAGTCAGAGTGTCACAGCATCATAGCTCACAGAAACCTCAAACTCTTGGGCTCAAGAGATCCTCTTACCTCAGCCTCCCAAGTAGCTGGGACTTCAGGTACCCATCATAATGACCGTCTAGATTTTTAAAGACAGGGTCTTTCTCTTGCTCAGGCTGGTCTGAACTCCTGAGCTCAGGTAATCTACCCACCTCGGCCTTCTAGAGTGCTAGGATTATAGGCGCAAGCCCCACACTCAGCCTAATCCATCTTATTTTTTGATAAATTTTAAAACAACATCAGCCCTTACCTATGCATTTCAGCATGCATATCATTTACTTAGGTTGAATATTTGTTTGCCTTTTTCAATTAAAATTTACAAACAATGAAATATACAACTCTCAAATGTGACAATCAAGAATTCCAACAATTTCATACATCCATGGAGGCTAAAGCTCTGTCAAGATGGAAACATTTCCACCCGTCAGAGAGTTCTCTCAGAACTCTCCAACAGGCGACCACTGTTGAATTTTGTTTTGCACCCCTCCATTAGTTTTGCATATTCTAGGTCATCATTCATATTTGAATCTATTGATTCACACTACCTGTATAATATACTCTTTTTCAGCTAACTCATTTTACTCCATCATAAAGTTTTTGAGATTCATCCATGTTGTGGCAGGAACGTTTGCATTGTTAAGTATAGGCCAAGGTGTGGTAGTGGCCCTAACCAGGAGGCATGCCATATACCCCTACGTTGTGCCTGTTAGGTAAGAGCACACCAATCTCCCTCCTCCTCCCCTATCCCCAAACACTACTCAAGTTTGTGTTTGTCTCTTCTATGGGTGTGTACTTATTCATTTACTGTTTTCATATTAGTATTGAGTACATTGGAGTCTTGCTTTTCCATTCTTGTGTTACTTTACTAAGTAGAATGTTCTCCAGTTCCATGCAGGCTAATAATATAAAAGATGTGAAGTCTCTGCCTCTTTATAGCTGACTGGTATTCCATGATATACACATACCTCAGCCCATTAATCAGCATGAATCAATATTTTTGATCCTTTTTACTTCTGAGTAGTATTTTGTTGTTTGAATATTTCACAGTTTCATTTATGGCTTCTCCTGTTCATGGACACCTGACTGTTCCCTATCTGTGGCTATCAGAAGTAAACTTGCTCCAAATGCTTTTGTACAGGTCTTTTTTGAGGACATATGTTGTCATTTCTCTTAGGTAAATATCTGGGATTGGAACAGATGAATTACAGGGTAGAGTTTCTTATTTGTTTTGTCATTAAACAATTCTAAGCCTTTTCCCACAGTGGTTGTGGCTTTTGACACTGCCACCAATAATATATATAGAACTCTGAATTGCTCCACATGTTCACAGATCCTTGTCAACATTTTTTTCTTTTAGCCAGGGCTGGGTTTGAACCTGCCACCTCCGGCATATGGGGCCTGCGCCCTACCCTTCTGAGCCACAGGCACCGCCCCCTTGTCAATTTTTAATTGTGTTGTCAATCTGTTACTTTTGGCTGTTCTGGTGGGTTTGCAGTAGTATCTCATTGTGGTTTTTATTGGCACCACCCTCATGATTAATGATGCTGAGTACTTTTTCATGTCTGTATTGGGCATTCTGAATCTTCTTTTGTGAGGAGCCTCTTCTTTTTCTAACTATTAATTAGGTTTTTCTTTTTATTACTGAGTTTTACAAGCTCCCTATAAATTTTGAATATGTCCTTTGTCAAATGTGTAGCATTTTCTTCTCCTATTCTACAGCTTTCAAGTTGAATTTCTTACTGGTGTTTTTTGGTAAGTAGAAATTTTTAATTTAAATAAAGTCAATTTTGAAGTTTTTTTGTAGGCCTATTGCTTCCTGAGTCTTATTAGGAAACCTTTGCCAAACCACATTGCAAAGATTTCATCCTGAGGCTTTATGGCTTCAGCTTTTATGTTTATCATCCATCTTGTATTAATTCCCCCTGTTACCCTAGTTTGTAAACATAATTTACAGGTGCTTTTGTGTCATAGCCCAGATTTGAAATTCACCAATTTAAAGCACAAATTTAGGAACAAGTAGCATTAACCTGTTTCACACTCTTTCTCCGTTCCCTTCTTCTCAGAAAGTTGTTATATTATGGAATCAATTCCTATAACCACTGGGAGCCCTCACTGTATTAACAGACTGACATCTACTTCTCACCCACTCAGCTCTCAAGAGAAGCAGTAAGTATGCTCAGCACTGTACAGTAGATACTCCCTCCAGGCTAATTTTCAGGTTACTGAGCTGACTACATGGCCACCTATAAGCTAGGATGTGAATGGGCAGGGAGGCCTGGGAGCTGACCAATACAGTGGTCTCAACCAGTCACTGAACAAGCCTTTCCTCTCTCCAGATCTTAATTTTCTCTCTCTTTATCTAATGCATCAGAAGAGGGGCCTAGGCCACATGTGGTGGCCCATGCCTATAATCCTAGTATTAAATACTTTGGAAAGCTGAGGCAGGAGGAATGCTAAGGCCAGAAGTTCAAGACCAACTGGCACAACTAAATGAAACCTCATTTCTACAAAAAGATTTTAAAAATTAGATGGGCATAGTGGCATGCACCTGTAGTCCCAGTTACTCAGAGGCTGCTTGAGTTCAGAAGTTTGAGGTTGCAGTGAGCTATGATCATACCACTGTACTCTAGCCTGGATGAGAGAGCAAGACTTTATCTTAAAAGAGAGAGAGAAAGAAGAGAGGCCTAAAACAGACCAGCTTTAAAATTCAAGATTCCCTCAATCCCTACAACTTTTAATATCACACCATTAAAAATGTACTCCTTTAGGCCCTGAAGGGTTCTGCATGCACTTTGAGAGTTTCATACATTATGATGGCAACATCTCAAATCTTCTCAGCAACAGCTAAATTGAGATTTGCTAACAAGTGGCTAGGAAAGAGGTCCTACCTATAAACCTTAGAGGAAAGGGAGTGAGGCCTGGAAAGAAAAGGGAGATGGGGTTGGAAGGCTGCTGATCAAAGACCAGCTCAGTTTACTGAACCATGTGGTTTAAAATCACCTGGAAGAAGGGGCCGTTGCTACGTTCACATCAAAAGCTCAAAGTACCCAACCCAAGCCTCTCTGGCTGCTTCTCTAGAGGAAGCCAAAGCACACTGTACACAGAGCAACCAAGCTGCCACCACAGCCACAGCCACAACCACAGCCACAGGCAACCAAGTAGACTGAGCACACTGCGTCACTTACCCAAGTAGAGTAAGAATGGAGGTTGAGAGAGATAAGGACATGTCACTCTTGTGACCTGAATTCAAGAGCATGGCAAATAAACACAAATCCAAAAGCTGCTCCGAGTCCTTTCCTACAGTGCTTGACATGGTTGATCGCGTGCATCCTTTAAGCATCCACCTCTCCTGACCCCGACTACCCATCCCTGCCTGCTCCACACGCTTCTCTGGTCTGTGCTGATCTTTCTAAACTCAAAAGCAACACATATCAATAAGTATATAGAGAGAATCATGACTATAAGTACATATGAATATAAAACACATGTAAGTACCTACCTATGCATGCAGTCAATTCTTGTTTTTACAGTAGTTATATTTTAAAACATAGGGACAAACAATGAAATAGTGACAGGGAAACACAAGGTTAGGTTCCTACAAGCCTCTGGTTACAACATTTTCATCAAGCAATCAATACAGAACCTGGTTTTATGTGTGTTTCTGTTTAAAGACATCTTATATGACATGTCGATTTGTTTACATTGAGTTCATAACCAAATACATTATAATTCATGCCTGAACAAAGCTCACCTAACATTTATTTTCATATGATGTCATAAGGCACATCATGGCCTCCCGTTTGGGACACTAGAAGCACTTCCGCATACCTGGGGGTCACTTTACACAGCAAAATCACCAAGTGAAAGCACAAAATGCAAAAAAATGCAGCAGAAAGTAGACCATGAGAAGGACCTTTGTTTACAGCAGGAGAGCTGAGACAAGAAGGCAAAGCCTCGCCTTGGGTAACACCAGCTGAGGACACATGGACTGGGGAACCACAATTTTTCACCACTCTGCACGTGTCTGCAAATGATCCATGAAAGTACCACAAGCATTGACTTGGGGTGATAAATAAATTTTAGCAAGTATGCAAATTCACAAATCCATGAATAATAAGTATCAACTGTATACATATGTACATATATATACATACACATAATATACATAAAGGTAAATATATAAAATATGTATTTATGTATATAATTTATTTTTAGAAAACAACTATGTCCATTCACTTATTGTTCATAGCTACCATAGTAAAGTTGAGTAGTTCTAACAGAACTCCTAGGATACACGCATGTCTAACTTCACTAGGTTTTAGATGGCTGTCCCACCTAACATGACCGACAGCAGGACAGGATGAAAGTTCCATAGCCTACTCTAAAATTCTCAAAGCCCTTCCTTGGACTTCTTATCCCACTCTCTTTCTTTCTACACATAACACTTACAAATTTCATCCATTCCCACAGCTGCAACAAATGCCTCTATGCACACAGTGTCTCACTTCTTACCCTGCGACCCCACCCTCCCTCCAGGTTTCTTAGGAGTAGATCTCCATTTCTAACCACTTGCTGGTCATTTTCATGTGGGAATTTCCCCCAAACCTCAAAGCCAGCATCTATTCCTCCCATCATCACAAGAAAGGCTTCTTCACACAATGGGAGGGGTAACACCTTAGAACTTGTGAACCAGCAGCTAAATTAATACTTTTAGCTGGTTGATAGAAAGGTCATTTAAGCAGGAAAAAAAGAATGCCCAAACCTATTTTCACATAGCAACTGCTACTTTCATGCTGTGCCATCTCTTTGTGTCCCGCTGCCCACCTATTAAATGGACGGCAGACTGCCTAAACCACTGCCTGAGGTAGCAGCCTCAGCACAGCTGGCACCAGGCCTGGCACACAGTAAATACTCAGTAGACAGCAGCTAATCACTACTCTGATTAACAGCATCATCGTTATCTCAGTAATTCAGGATTCAGGTCTACAGGTGACAAGAACTAGATTCTGTTTCCAACATGACCATCCTGCTCTTTGCTCTTCAGTTTCAACGCTCCCATCTGGGAATTCTGTCCCTCTTTCTTGGAATGCCTTCAAACTGGTTTAAGCTCCCTCCCCTACCCTTTCCCAGTACATCTTTCCTGTGGCCACATCTCTGAAATCGCTTCTGTTCACAATCCCTCATTTTTACATCATCCTTCACAGCATAAGGTCCAAACTTCTATGGGAAACCTCTTGATAAGCTCGCCTCAACATTTCCTAACTCACTTTCCACTTTTTCCTCCCAAACCTCATGACCAGCTAGGCACACCCACTGGCTGTTTCCTTACCTATCTGTGCTTTCTAAGAATCTTCATTCCTATTGATCTTGCCAAGAAAGCCCTTCTTCCTTGAACATCCTACTTACATGTGCCTCTGTGAGGTTGCTTTCAATTCATCAGTCAAAACCATCTCTTCTACTATTTCAATAGCACTGTGTTTGCCCCTCACCTTGATCACTTCTACTCTGAAATAAATGCAAGGCAATGGACTTATGCCAGCAGACCAGAGTGCCTTACACAGAACAGGCATCTGATAAACATTATGGAAATGACATGACGAGCCAAGGACATCTAAAGAGCCATCAACGCACATCCTAGAATCAGTTTGCACTAACTTTAAAATGTGCTAATTCAATCACCCAAAGTGGTTATGCAATTAAAAATGAACTTAAGACTCAGAGAAAGCTGGGAAGAGCAAATTACCATCTGTCTAAATCTGAGCATTTTAAGCATTGAATCGCTCACTTATAATTGTGCTTGCACCTAGAAGGTTAAGCGATGGCATCGGGGCCAGGCACAGAACCCAAATCTCCTCACTCCTAGCAGTGTTAGCCATGAAAGGGGCAGAGAGGTCTTAAAGCATAGCAGCTCATACGATTTCTGAAATGGCAGCTAACTTTCACATACTCCATGCACTGGAAAAAGTCACTACTGTACTTCTTAAACCATCTTGAAGCATTCCAAATCAGCTGTGAAATAAATTATTCAATAGATAGTACTGAGACAGCAATCCTCATCTGGAGGAAAAAAGATAAATCTTCACCTTACGTTATGTTTTGATGCCATAACAAACAAGTAAATGGTTGTCTCAAGTAAATGTTTATCTTAGAATGGGGATATATTCAAGGAAAGAAAGAACACATAAAGTAGCTCATATCCTTAATATATAAAGAGTTCTGACATCCAAGAGAAAGATAAATACACCCAAAGAAAAAAACCAGGATAAAAGATAGCCTTTACAAAAGAAGGACAAACATTTAACAAACATAGTCAAATTCAACAGAAAACAAATTCATACTATAACAATAACATTTTTATCTTTTGAAAAAAATGAGAATTTTTTTTAAATCTGGTAACATAGATATAAGCTCAGGAAAAATGGATTTTCTCATATGCCACTCACAGAAATTTAAATTAGCACAGTCTTCATGAAAGGTAAGCTTCAAAGACAGACATACAGTCATGCGTTACTTAACAAAGGGGATACATTCTGAGAAATGTGTCATCAGGTGATTTTGTGGTCATCGTGCAAACATCATAGATCGTTACACAAACCCAGATAGTAAAGCCTACTACACATCTAAGCTATGTGGTATAGCTGCTTCTAGGCACGCTGCCACACTGAGCAGTATAGGCAAGTGAAACACAGTGGGAAGTATTTGTGTACCTAAATGCATATACAAACAGTAAAGGTCCAGTAAAAATGTGATATAAAAGATAAAACAGGGCACGCCTCTATAGGGCACTTGCCATGACTGGAGTTTACGAGCCTGGAAGTTGCTCTGGGGAGTGAGAGAGTGAGGAGTGAATGGGAAGGCCTAGGACATCCCTGTGCATTACTGGAGACTTTACATCAGGATACACTGAATGTACTAAAAAACACTTTTCTTTCTTCAAGGATAATCTCAACCTACTGTAATTTTTACTTTACAAACTTTAATTTTTTAAAACTTTTTGGCTCTTTTATAATAACACTTAGCTTAAAACACAAACACATCGTATAGCTATACAAAAATATTTTCTTCCTTTATTTCGATATTCTATAAGCTTTTCCTCAATTTTATACATTTTTTTTTTTTACTTTGTAAGCTTTTTTCTTAAAAACAAAGACATAAACACACACATCAGCCTAGGCCTGCACAGGGTCAGGCCCCTCAATATCACTGTTTTCTACCTCCACATCTTATCCCACTGAAAGTTCTCCTCAGGGACAAAAACACACATGGAGCTATCATTTCCTATGATAGCAATGCCTTCTTTAGGAATATTCCCTGAAGGACTTGGTTGAGGTTATTTTACAGTTTTGTTTTGTTGGGTTTTTTTTGAGACAGAGCCTCAAGCTGTCACCCTGGGGTAGAGTACAGTGACATCACAGCTCACAGCAACCTCCAACTCTTGGGCTTAAGGGATTCTCTTCCCTCAGCCTCCCAGGTAGCTGGGATTACAGGCACCCGCCACAATGTCTGGCTACTTTCTGGTTGTAGTTGTCATTGTTGTTTGGCAGGCCTGGGTTGGATTCCAACCCGCCAGCTCTGGTGTATGTGACTCGTGCCTTAGCTGCTTAAGCCACAGGCACCAAGCCAAACTTTTTTTTAATAAAAAGAAGAAGTACACCTTAAAATAACAATAAAGGATAGCATACTATCCTACAGTGTATACGTACACCAGTACCACAGTCATTTACTTTCATTACCAAGTGTTATATACTGTACATAATTCATGCACTATACTCTTACATCACTGTCTGAACAATGGGTTTATTTATACCAGCATCACCACAAACACATGATTAATACATTGCACTTTGTTGTGAGGTTACAACATCACTAGAATTTAGGAATCTTTCAGCTCCATTATAATATTAGGGGACAACTTTTGTATGTACGGTCTGTTGTCATCTGAAACATCATTAGGCACATGACTGTGTATGTTCCCTAAGCAAACTACTTGTATGAATTTATACTATAGAAAGATCATGGATAGCACCACACTGATATGTTTCAGTGGATGCATAACCTTCTGTTTATTGTGGGTAAAATGTTACATATTTACACATTTCTCTGAAGTGAGTGCTCATAATTTTCCTTTTTTTTTTTTTTGTGGAGACAGAGCCTTAAGCTGTTCCCCTGGGTAGAGTGCCAAGGCATCACAGCTCACAGCAACCTCCAACTCCTGGGCTCAAGCGAGTCTCCTGCCTCCGCCTCCCAAGTAGTTGGGACCACAGGCACCTGGCTATTTTTTTTTGGTTGCAGCCATCATTGTTGTTTGGCTGGCCCTGGCTGGATTCGAACCCGCCACCTTAGGTATATGTGGCTAGCGCCTTAGCCACTTGAGCCACAGGCGCCAAGCCTCATAATTTTCTTAATATCATCATAGGAACATCCAACTCACCTAAGAACTAGTTGTGGAATATTTTAACATTTAGACACCAGTGTGGCAGTTGCTGCTGGTTTATATACAATGTCTGTTTTTCCTTTCTCCCTTAAAAACAGACCCCTGAGATGTGGGAGCAAAATTTCACCCTGCTGAAAGCGCCCGTCCCTCTTAGATAGGAACGCGACAATGTTCTGGCCAATGAGACAGAAGCAGCGATGAGTATGCTGGTGATTTCCAGGACACTTTGGTTTCTCTGACACACACACCACTCCTTCCTCTCCTTCCTACGTTCTTTCTCCCTGCCTGACCCTAGAGATGTAAGATGAGGAGGTTCAGTGGTCACCTTGCAATCATGAGGTGATGAGGAATACACAAGCCTACATGCTATGGATTTCTCTCATCCTAAGGAGAAGAAGAAAGATGGAATAAACTTGGGTCCTTGAGGCTTCACAAAGCTGCTCTATTTGTCCCAGATGACCCATCCTACATCTTAAAGTCTAAATATCCATTTCTTTTAAGCCACTGTTTGCTGAATTTCCCATTGTCAACAGCAAAACTCACGGCTAAACTGACAGATAGGAGAAAATACAATAAATTAAATGAAAATCTAGTACAATACATGGGAAGTGATCCTTTTTTCTTTTGTTTATATTCAAGGGGTCTTTTAAAAGTTCACGGAAAATGCATATTATGAAAAACCATGCATGGATTTCACATTTTTTAATACCAAATTAAATGTATACTAACTTGTTATAACACAACTGAACAGAATCTAGTTTGAGGGACTAAAAGGGTAAGACCTCAGCTTGGAAAATCCCTCATCAAGCTACATATATTCTGTTAAAACTGAAGCAAGAACAAGCATCATATTTGTGGTGAAGGTTGGCTGAAAGAATGATGAAATCACCGATGCTTTGAAAGAAGTTTATGGAGATAATGCCCAGTGAAATCAGCAGTTTACAAATGGATAACTTGACTAAGAATGGAGAAAACAATGTAGCAGCAGACTATTCATATCAATTTGTGAGAAAAACACTAATCTTGTTCAGACCCTAATCGTAGAGGACCAAAAATTAACAGCATTAATAATAGGCAACGCTATAGGCATTTCAACTGGTTCAGTTTACACAATTGTGACTAAATATTAAAGGTGAGCAAACTTTCCACTAACTGGGTGCCTAAAACATTACACCAGATCAGCTAGAGACAAGAGCAGACCTTTCAACAGGAATTATAAACAAGTGGGATCAAGATCCTCAGGCCTTTCTTCAAAGAATTATAACAGGAGATGCACTATGTCCTCGCCAGTATAATCCTGACAACAAAGCACAATCAAAGCAAGGGCTACTAAGAGGAAGAAGTGGTCCAGTCAAAGCAAAAATGAACTGGTCAAAAGTAAAGGTCATGGCAAGAGTTTTTAGGATGTTCAAGACATTTTCTTATTGACTTTCTGGAGGGCTTATTATGAGAGTGTTTCAAGACAAAGTTAGTCAAAGCTTTATAGAAAAATGCCAAGGAAAGCTTTATCAAAGAGTCCTTCTCCACCACCACCACAACGTTCTTGCTCATTCCTCTCTTCAAACAAAGGCAATTTTTGCATGAGTTTCAGTAGGAAATCATTAGGCATCCACCTTACAGTCCTGATTTGGCTCCTTCTAAATTTTTGTTTCCTAATCTTAAAAAAAATCTTTAAAATGCATCCATTTTTCTTCAGTTAATAATATTAAAAAGAACTTCATTGACATAATTAGATTCTCAGGACTCAGTTTTTTAGGGATGAATTAAATAACTACTATCTTTGCTTACAGAAGTGTCTTGACCTTAATGGAGCTTACACTGAGAAATAAAGTTTACATTTTCATTTTTGAATTCCATTTTTCCATGAACTTTTTGAAGTCTTCTCATATGTGTATGCACACATTGAGTGGTAGGAAAGAGTTGAAAACACAAACACCAAAAATTAACCACTGAGTAAGATGAGTAATTATCATTTTCCTCTTTATGCTTTTAGTTATTTTCCACATTATCTACAACAATCTTACTCTTTCAAAAAATAAAATATATTTTACTTTTTCAATGTGAAAATGCATAAAAAGCTGCATTCTCTCTTTTCTACACCTCTTTACTTCCTGAAGACTTCAGGATTTTTCCTTTCTATTTCATAAGACCATTTTTAAAGCAATAGACACAAAGGATTAACATCTTCAAGTCTAATTCACCATGGGGCAGCAAGTAAAGACTCAGATGTTAAGGACATACACAATTGCCAGATGTACTCAAGTAACAGACAGTCTGGTGACCTGTCCTTACTCCATCCCACCAGCCAACAAAGGGCAACCCCTGTGGCCGGCTGGGTAAGCACAAGGATCCTGGGCAGCTCTCAGGTCCCACCTTAGGATCCTCACAAAGTAGGGCTGTGTTTTCCTCATTACCTCATGATCACAAGGCCATCAGGATCCTACGGCACTTCCTGGCCTCACATCTGTGGTTTGGGCAGAGAGAGGGAATGCAACACACACACAGGCAGACTAGGACCCAGCCACATGCCTGGCCACCGGGGAGGGGGGCGGGTGTCTCAGGGGCTCAATTCCCTTTCTGGTTCATCTTTCTCCTACTCCCAAAATGGCAGGTTCAACAAACCAAGCTTGTTATTTGGAGCTACTTTGGCTAACTGCAGCCACATGGTGTCTCAAAGTGAAGGAAAACAGGCCATTTCAAAATCTCTCAATAAAAGGGTACTTGGATATTGGGCAGGCACTGGATACTAAGCAAGGCTTGAGTTGGCTCACGCAGCTGCTGAGATCTTTTCCTTCCTTTTCAGATTCCTTCCTTCTGCTCTCCAACCAATTACACAGGGCTGCCAGGCTACACAATGGTATAGTTCCTGTTCTGCAGCCCTGCCCACTCTTCCAATCGTGGGGACAAAATGCCCTGCCACCACAAGACAACCCTGTCCTGCCCCAGAGTGAAGCCAGCAGCCATGTTTAGGGGATCACAGCCCTCATCTCACTCTACTGTAAGGATTTACACAGCTGAACAAAATGAGTGTTCTCATTAAAAAGTAGCCCATGATTCACCGCCAGTGCAGGCATTCCCAAGTGTTCCAACGATGAGTTTGCCTGGGCCAGTAGCCAGCCATCTGCAGTGCTCCAACAACTTATGTAACTTGCTGGGTTTTCCACCTTTGCCTTGGGGGATGGGAAAGTGTGTGAAAGGCAGGAAATGGACTTAGATCAAGCTGCCGGTCCACTACATCTGAATAGCCTGCTAAACATCTGGTCACAGGGCTTTTTCAGCCTTTCAAAAAAGCATAAGGTGAACCAGATCAGGCTAGCTTACGTGTAACAGCAGAGAAAAAGCAGCTTACGGACAAATGGACTGGAGAAAAGACTTCTAAGTGGACTAATGCAATGAAAGCCCACAGGAGGCCCTATTCGATGTCCACAAGCCACACAGTAAAATGCAGGCAGATCCAAAACCGCAACAGAGGACAGGAAAATGGGAACCTTCCACTAGGTTTAACAGGCAGAGCACGGTGTGTGTGTGTGTGCTGCTGAATTAGTTCCAAGTCAGCTGTGGGCTATGTGGGGCCCATGGCCAAATGAAGTTCCTTTTCGCCACCCAGGGTCAAAGGCAACTCCTGCTTGGTTCTGGCCAGTAGTTCTGCAGAATTGAAGGGGCAATGAGAAGGAAGAAGCATCAATCCTTTTAAGTAGAAAATATACAAAAAGATCACTTGTCTGAAGATAATTCTACCCTATAGGAAAGTAGCCAACCTGTTGTTCACGAAAATAACAGCAAAGCCCGGCCTTCAAAGAACTTTCCAAATGTGAATTTGCACCCTAGTTGATGAAGCACACCATATGTATAGGTGTGGGAAACCCAATGACAATGTAGCTCATGGCCTCACCATGTCTGAACACAGGGAGGTGGGGAAGGTGTGTGCACAACTAAAGAAAGACTGCTGGACCTTTAGACTACAGTCTGTGCTTTTATGTTGTGTTATATGCTTGGCAAATGTAACAGACAGGTGTTTTAGGACAGGCAGAACGGCAATAACACAGTGTACCTGGATCTAAGTTCGAGTATTAGCTCCAAAACTTAACTGACCATGTGACCTTGATTGGTATTTTCTGTCTCGATACCAAATGATAATAGTATACACTTCTAAAGAACAATTAGACATGTTAGTACATGAACATATCTAGAACAGTGTCTGTTGTATAGGAGACTCAAACAATGTGGCTGCTACTTATCATTAGTACTTGACTAGGTATTAAGTTTCCTGAGTGCTGCAATCAAGTCTCTTGGGTTCTAGAAATATCCTAGCACTGAGCACTACAAGAAGCACATGCTTAATAAAGGCATGATATTCACGTTACTTGAAGTGGAAGGGAAAAAAAGCTTAGGTCAAAGCTAGAATGAGAACTTCAGGAGTTGAGCCATCCGCTAAATCATGGTGATAACCTAGGTCCCATACAATAGCTGGCTGGTATGGATCTTGTCCAGGCACATGGAGTAGAAAGAAGGGGTTGCTCTATCACTTAGTGCTAAAAGTGACTGAATACTCACATGTTTATAACACCCCTACAAAAGGAGTCTCCCCTTCCTCCCTTACACCACCACCACCACAGCATGGTTGGCATTTACTGACCACTTACTGGGTAACAAGCTACATATCTATGTGACATGTGTATCTCACCAAGTCCTCCCAACACACCAGGTGAGACACCTTTGCCTTGGGGGATAACTTTTGTTATTTCCTTTTTATAGTTGAAGAAATAGGATTAGAAAGTTAATTAACACCTAACTACTGGGCAGCAAGGCTGAGACTTAAATCGACACTGTCAGGTACCAACACCTGTGATTTTCATCACTAAGCAGGTACTACTACAGCCACATTCAGCCTCTCTATTTACATTCTCGTCTGATTCTCAGATTCACCTTTATAAAAAGAGCATATCTGCAATGAAAAAATAGAATGGTCAGAGACAGTACTGGCATTTCACAGAAGATATCCAAATGGTCTCCCCATCAGTATTAATCAAGGAAATACAAATACAAGGTGTCTCAAATGTCACCATACTCAGGAAAATTAACAAACTCATATTATTTTTTATATTTATCTACCAATATATACTGAAATATTGTAGCATTTTGTACAATATTGTAATGAATATTTTGTAAATGAAGGTACCATTTCCTATTTTCCCTATATGTACAAATGCCAGCCTCTGGGACACCGTGTACATATTCAAGGACATACAACTATACACATGTATACCCAGAATGGCTATAATTGAACAGATAGACAATTCCAAGCATTCACAAGAATGTAGAACAACTGAAATCCTCATGCCTTGTTGGTGGGAATGGGAGTGGGAAAACCACTTTGCAAGCCTATCTGGCAATATCTACTAAAGTAAACATCCCTCTCCCCTACAATCCAACAATTCTACTTCTAGGAATATATATTCCAGAGAAATAAGTACTTATGGCCATCAAAACACACATAGGAGAATGTTTCTAGAGGCTTTACCAGTAATAGCTCAAATCACAAACAACCCAATGTTCAATAGAAAAATGAATAAATACTGATAGGTTCTCTACAATGAAATACTTTATATGACAGAAAGAACAAATTACTACTACATACAAGCATGAATGATAAATCTCACAAGTAACATATCATACTGAATGAAAGAAGCCATACAAGAATAGGATAAGTATATGTTTCCACTTACAGGAAGCACAACAGAGAAACTAATCAATGATGACAGAAGTCAAAACAGTGGTTGCTTAAAGGGGCAGGAAAGGGAAGGAATTATTGACTGAATACACTAGGGAGCCTTCTAGGGTGTTGGAAATGTTCTATATCGTGATGTGGTTGATGATTACATATGCATAAATTTGGCTTGAAAGTGACAACAGAGAAGGATCCACCCAGGTGACATTCCTCTCTGAAGATCTCATTCCAAAGCCCTCCCTTCCCTCCTGCACACCGATGGCAGAATCTACACAGTGCACTTCATACAGGGTACCTTCTGGAAATGGATTCACAGGGGAGGCAATTCCCAGTAATTCTCACACAAGTACCCTCTTTGTCCTGGAGCCAAACTATGCTGCCAGAATAGTTGCTGGAGGCTCTGCTTCTGGATTTTCCTTTTTGCTTGATTGTGTGTGGAAGAAGTTCAAAAACCCAGGAGAACCCTATAAGTCGACCACCCACGAGACTGTACCAAACTGGCCAGCATATGAAGGTGGTCAACATAAGAAACTAGGCTACTTACTGACATGTGTATGTGGTGCATGTCAAGTCTATGAAAATCAGGCCAACTTGAGGCAGTCAATGGAGTGAGGAGGTCAACTATGGAGGATCTTACTATAGTTTGAAAGCTGTCAGTCTGTCCCCACTGTTTTCTTCTGTAGGGCCTTGACAGTCTAGTCCTCAAGAGATACAGCTATGTTTGCTAAATCCTAAGTGAAACTCTGAGTCAAAAGGAACACAGCTGGTACCCTCTGGATGACCAGTGTCTGCAGCAGGGAGGAATCTACTTTCTGAGCAGACACACTCCAGCTGGACACAGAGTGAGCCAGGCTGGAGCAAAGCTCTGACACTAGCTTGGACATCAGGCTTCAGTACAGAGAAGAGGGAAATAACACCTAGTTAAAACTGCCAAGGTAACTTGTTATTTATTAAGGGAGAAATATGAGGAAATATTCAAATGAAAAACTTCTTATTACTTCACATCTTCTTTAAGCCAATGGTATTTTACTTTTCATAAATAATGACCATGCTATTATCAAACCTAACACAATTAATAATTATTTAATATCACCTGATAGGGAATCTATATTTAGATTTTCATAATTGCCTTCAAAAGATCTTTTTGTAATTGCTTTACTTAAATAAGGGCCCAACCCATGTCTACACACACTGCACGTGGTCATACATCGCATTTGCTTCTGTTTTAGAAAGTCTCCCCTCCTTTTTCCTTTACCATGGCATTGCTTTGTCAGAGAATATGAGTCCACAATGCTCTAATTCCTCTTAAAAGTCTCATATAAATGTGTGAAAATGTCAAGACTTGATGGCGCTGATTGGTGAGGCATGGTTGGTCATTACATCATTAATTATGCTTCTTTGTATTTTCCCCCCAATTTTTTCTTATGAAGAATTTCAACCTTCACAAAAAAGACATACTCCCTTCTCAATATAATAATGCTCCAGGATTAAGATAGTAATGGTAACAGCTATATTGGCTCAGAGTCCATGGCCCAGTGGTTAGGGTGCTGGCCACATATACATAGAGGCTGGCGGGTTTGAACCCACCCAGACCTGCTAAAATAACAATGACAACTGCAACAGTAAAAAAAAATAGCCAGGTATTGTGGCAGGCGCCTGTAGTCCCAGTTACTTGGGAGGCTGAGGCAAGAGAATCGCTTAAGCCCAAGAGTTTGAGGTTGCTGCGAGCTGTGCCACCACAGCACTCTACTGAGGGTGACATAATAAGACTATGCCTCAAAAACAAAAAACAAACAAACAAACAAAGAAAAACTTACAGAGTGCTCATTACATGGCTAGTATCATGTCAAATAATTCTGATAGATTATCTCATTTAATTATGAGAACTCTATGAGATCAATGTTAAAATCATCCCCCATTTAACAGATAACAACCTGGAGCACAAAATTATTCAAGTAGTCAGAGATATGGCCTAAATTCAAACCAGGCTGTATGAAACCAAACCACATTCTTGGCCATCATCAAATATACTACACTGGTGTTTCAGCTTCCAGTCCTGAATTGCTTAGGTCAATGTCAAGAGTGGATATCTGCTAACCCTAGCTATGTTTTTTTCTGGATAGGGACACAAGAAGCACATGAACAGTGTGGCTTTCTCCAAAGGGAACTGAAGGGTTCTCAGACATTATCTTATACCTACTCATTGCTAGAGAGAAAATGAGGTAAAGAAAAAACAAATTTCAGGGAGACACTGCTGTTGAGGAAAGAAGATATCCTTTGGCCAGGATTGATCACTGATGATGGCCTGTGAGGCCTCGGGCATGCTCTGAACCACCCCACATACAACTATGACCCAAGGAGGCCACATCCAGCCCCACCTCAACTAATGCAGAAAGAAAATTTAAAAGACTGAATGTGCTCATTTCTGGGAAGGTCTGCAATAATCCAGGAATGAAATGGAAAATATGGTAGAACCTCTGCAAGTTCACCACCCACAGGACTATAACAAACTGGTCAACATACAGAGGTGGCCAATGTAAGCAACGAGGCCTACTGTACTGATCCACACAGGGACTGACATGTGCCTGTCAGTTCTATGAAAATCAGGTCAACTTAAGGAGGTGATCGCTATAGGGAAATGGCTAACTACGGAGGAACTACTGTACTTTCAAGGCCACAGAATCATTAAAAATATGTCAAAGTAGTCAAGAAGGATGGGGTCACTTTCCTTTGGCTCTGAGAGTGACCTATCAAGCACCCCAACCGTGGGCTGATGCAACTTTTGAAGGCGGTGCGCCTATTTCTTCGTGCTGGAAAATGTAGCCTGGAAGGAAAGCAGCAGCAAGAACAGAAAAACACAGATACCAGAGGCCGCTTAACTCTGCTGACGACTTACACCCTGGCGCATCTCTGACTCACCAACTTCCTCAGTGAATTTTTGTGGTCAAGGGAGGATAACAGATCTGTCTTTGGGGAGGCAAAGTGTGAAATGTTTTTGCTTCCTCTCCCTACCACCTTCCATTTTCTCTCTTAACCAGGAGATGGCTGGTGACTTCTGGAGGCGGCTGCTTTAGCGAGAGCCAAGTGCAGGAAGGCTGACTCCTACACACATGAAACTGCTGGGTTCAGCACAAAGACCTGAGGCAAACGGCCGAAGATCAGCGTCCCACAGGGGGAAAAAACCACCTGGCTGACCCATGGCAGCCCCAGGACCTCCAGGCCATTAGGTCCAACAAAAATTTTCCAACCTCCTATGCACTTTCTGTGCTTCTAAAGCTGATCAAGAAATCAAAACAGGATTCTTTCTTCGCTTGCTTTCTTTGCAAAGTAAGATGAATTGATGACTCGCTGTGTGCCAATAAAACAAAAGGCTGCATATCTGTTGGAAGTCTGCTTTATTGGCTCAGCAATGCCACAAAAGACACAGATGGGAAACATATAAGGAAGAACCCAGGGTGGAGGTATGACATTTATATAATTTTCTTTATCCATACCACCAACCCACCATGGATCTTCTAAAACTTGTCTATATGACCTCTTATTCATTATAAGAAACATGTGGTAATTTGGCCTGCCCAGATTCTATTCCCCTTTCTCTCTCTTGGTAACACTTCTCAGTTTTCCTCTAGGGCACCACCCCTTCCCTCATCTTCTCTCTCGGTGTGGTGGGGTGGAGTTAACCCCAGGGCTAGCAGATGACTCAAGTCAAAGGGATCGCTTCAGGGATAAACACAGGACCTGGCTCAGACCAGTGAAAAAGTAAGCCCCAGAACTTTTGCTGGAACGATTAGGAAAGAGGCATGCCCTTCCAGGCGAAGTTGATATGGTAGAATGTAGACCAGGAGCTGCTGGTTTATAGGGGCTAATCTTTGACACCATGAGGCAACCTACCTGAGAATGATACCAAAGAGAAGCTTGAGCCAGCAGGTTCAAAATTTAAAATCTCTCCAGTTCATACACTATTTAAGCTGGTATGCATGATTTTACGAGTTGAAATTCCACCTACAGGAAACCAGATGTCTCTACAAAACTGTCTTTCTAATATAGTTTAGTAAGGTCTCAATTTATATTTTTGGCATGTGAAAAAATATATTTTCCTAGCAGGGTATCTTATGAAGACTGCACTTTTCAATTTTTCATACTTATCTTATTTGGGTTTGCTTTTATTTCCTGAACTTATATTGAATAGATACATGTATTACATAGGGATGCTAAAAACCTCATGGGACTACACAAAAATATAGTACTAATGAGTGGGCCAAATGTCCTGGCATTACAGAGACCTCACTCTGGGGCTATTTTCAGGGTCTGCAAAAGGACCAAACTGGAGTGAAGAGGCCATGCCTTTCCTGGGTGGGTAACCCGCCCGCAGGAGCAGCAGCGCTCTGCAGACTGCTCTCACGTCATCAGAGCTGCTTCACTTCATAGATGTACAGCTTCCCCGAAGGGGGTGCTTTTGAAATGGTTTCGTTTCGTATTCCTGTTTCAAGAGGATTTTTAAAGGAGTAAAGTAGTATTATGGAATCATCACCATGGAATAAAAATCTTCAGCATCTTCATGGGCAAGAACCTCTCATGACATGAAACAGAACATGGTGACATCACTCACATTCTACTCGGCTGTTGGTTTCTAAAGTGAACATGGAAGGCAAAACCCCGAAAGAGTGAGAAAAGCCCTGAGGCCGTGCCTCCATCAGAAGATCCTTTGCTCTGTTTAAACTGCACGGCGCTGCCTGTTGGTGCCCCACAGACGGTTTTCCTCCATATGGTGGTTTCTTCAGCCGGACACCACACAAAGCAGTTACTTGTGCTTGGAGGCCACATTAGAGTTTTGTTATTTGAAGAATACTTACAGTCGAATTCATTTCCAATACCTCCATGTATGGGATGCCTCAGCCAATTTGAGTATGCTTTCTTTTTTTTTTTTAATTATGCTTTCAGGTGACCCGTGACAAAGACTGGAGCTACCTTTATCCTATACATTCCTTTATTGAGTAACTTAGGTATCTGGGGGAATGAAGAACACACACAACAATCTTACATGGCTGGAACAATAAAGTTCATGTACTATAGACCAGGAGACTGTACACTTGGGAGACATCTAAAGAACAAAGCCAAATCAAATACTTACTAAATAACTAATTGTGTGTAAGAAACAGTGAGCATACTAAGATCATCTAATCTGGTGGTTTTAAAATTATCTGCCCAGAATCTATTCCCCTTTCTCTCTCCTGGTTAACGTTTCTCCGTTTTAGCAGAAACTATCTTTTATCAAAATTAAGTGGACAAAGATAAAATTGAGTGCGAAGCCCAGTATATCAAAAGACAAGCATGGCAGCTCCCAGAGAAGATAGAAGAAAGCCTTCCTTTCACCTCAACAACCAGAGAATCCCAGGGATTCCTCTAACATAACTTGAAAATCTTGAGTTTAGAGACGAATCTCTAGTCCCACCCCTTTTATTGTAAAGCTGCAGTCTCACAGATCTACAGAGGGCTAACTTTTCCAAGGTTATTCAGGTTCACAGGAACGTGATGGACCAGACACTAAATTTCTTCTCAGTTTGCCATCATTTCCATTGCAAAACTGCTTCCCCTCCTCCAACAGCCCAGTATGTAAGATGTGATATTGCTAAATGCAAAGGGCTTTTCTTTTCTATATGCAAAGCGCTAGAAGAGATTTGAAATGATTGAAGTTGGATGGGCCTAGTCAGGTAAGATTTGGGAAGAGGGGACTTTGGTGCTGGACCTTACAGGAAAAAAAGCAAGGCAAGAAGGGATTAATGGGAAAAGCCATTTTTCACTCTGTGGGTGATCTGACAAGTGTGAGAATAGGGACCTATATGTGGGAAAGGGTGGCAAGCAAAATGGAAAGGAAGGTCTTGAAAATGAGCAGGCCTAGAGAAAGGGATGGACCAAAAGGGGAAACATTAGGGATGCTAAGTAGCTGAGGAAAAGCTATTTCCAAAAAGATGTATCACTTTGCTGAGGATAAGCTTGCCAAAGACTTTCAGCAGTACTAATGCAGAGACAACGTGTGGATGGAAGAAAAAGCTCAGGAGGCTCAGCTTCCCACCCACAGATGATGACAGCCATTATAACCTCCAACATGTTAAAGGAGTTAATGTTTAGAAAAATACTTTGTAAACATCTAGTCAGTTCGTAAAGTGACTACCTTTAAAAATATTAAGCAATATTTGTATATAGATTCATCTTTTAACATGAAAAGCCCACGTAAAAGGGCTTTTGTGTCTAATTTTCCAACATTTTCAAATGCTCAAGCTCCTGAGCTGGTTAGCATGATCCTGCCAAGGTTTAGATGTCAAGAGAACAGGATAACATTGGCAACCGGGGCTTCTCCTGCCAGTTGGCTGTGGGGTGTGTCACGTCAGTCATGCTAACTAGGGAGGTCGAGACAAGTTCCACTGGCTATGTGGGTCAGAGATACTAAATTATCCAGATATTCAAAAAAACCACCACTGAAGTACAGAGATAAGAGGGATGAATGGAGCAGGACAGCGAGGGAATGACTGAAATTACACAAGCAAGGAAGTACTAGATAGAAAAATTTAACGGAAAGGATCAAATAAAAAATAAGAAAATAAATGGACTCTAAAAACATGCTGTAAAAATAGAGAAGGCAAAAGCTAAAAATGTTGGGGCATTGCCTAGTCTAAAATAATCTTCAAAAACCTATGTGGAAAAGGGGAGGGACGCGATTAGAAACCAGCAGCAAACACAGAAAGGCAGGGAGATCAAGGACACCACCCCAACATCCTGTGCCAGCCCCTCCCACCCACCACCCCCAAACCAGCCCAGAGGCTTTTTTTGGTTGTGATGCTGACCTACTTTTGAGCATCCATGGAATAAATAACTACAGTTTCATAAAGCCTGGGAGGAAGGAGACAAGACAAAGGCAGTGTCCTGTGTC
Source organism: Galago senegalensis (assembly GCA_963575145.1). NCBI lineage: Eukaryota > Metazoa > Chordata > Mammalia > Primates > Galagidae > Galago > Galago senegalensis. Next base: position 22,324 of record CAUYTI010093088.1, on the reverse strand, counting down.
CTGGGTCTCGAGGTATATGTCACAGACTCGGCTTCCCAGAAACACATTCATGGCTTTATTGTAATTTAGAACTTTAAAGGGACTTACTACTTGAATTTTACTTTTATTCATAACTGACAGGTGTTACTTTCACTAGTATTATTTTCTACATAAAAGTAATACATGTGCATGCGGCATAAACCCAACTATACAGAAAAATAAAACATTCAAAGTTAAAGTCCTCTATTCTCTCTCCCCGAAGGTGTCAAAAATTTTGACTATCAACCCTAGAAATTATTTACATAGTAAGAAGAGCATACGCACGGGCTTCACAAACACCCCTATGTTTACTCAAATGAGAACCCATTACCCAGAAAAGGTTTAGATGTCACTGCTGCCTCAGTGCTTTCCCTATCGGTATGATCAGACTCACATCATGTGAAAAAGGCCCGCACGGTATTCCATTGGTATGGACATAACCACGATGGGAAGAACGGGCTCCATCTGAGCGATGCCCTTTTGTCTGTCTGTCTGCCTGTCTATCTATCCTCAGTTTTTTCACCAGTGCTGCAGAGAGCATCCTTACACAGTATATCCTCGGCATCCATTCTAACCCAGTTTCATTTGTCACAGTCTGTTTTCGTCCTGCAGTTAACTTTCAATTATTTGGTCGAACTGGAGGAGTATTACTCTAAAATAGCCCCAAATCAATTCTTAATTACAACTAAAATTTAATAAAATATAGCATGAAATAAAAGGAAAACTTACTTAGCCTTATATCAATACATAGAAATGTTTATCCTTTTAAAACCACGGTAGAAAAAAGTAAAATATTGCATATCTCGCTTACATGTGCAATGTAACCAAAACAAAAAGGTAAAGTATAAAGAGACAGAGAATCAAATAGTGGTCACCAGGGTTAGGGTGAGGGGGTGGAAGTCTGGAGAAGTAGGTCAAAGGATACAAAGCAAGAGATGCAGAGGATGAATAAATCTAAAGACCCAAGGTACAACACGAAGACTACAGTTAGGAACAATGTATTACTTTTGCTAATGACTCTAGCTGTTCTTGGAGGAAAGGGCATGGATAACTTTACTATATACGGGCATATGATCTTATGACAGGTTGTATACCTTTACACACACAATACAATTTATTTTTAAAAATACAGTACAAAGGTCTGGGATTAAGCCTTCATTCAAAAATAAAGAAGGCCCAAAGTGGTAATGGTCTTTTTAGGTTAGTCCCCTCCTCAGATGTCTTTTCTTTCCCTCCAACATCAGAAGAAACCCTATGGACAGCAGCTCTGAGCTAACTACTGTCTTAAATGGTCCAGCAGGGGAAGTAGAGGAGAAGTAGGCCTTGCATGCCGGAGAGTTAGCTGGCAGTCGGCCCCTCCCTGCTTCTGACTTTCTTCTTCTCCATCAAGTGACCTTACCACTGAACTGTGTATGTATCACTGCTTAGTATCATAAGCCCCAGATAGTGCTGTTAGGAAATGAAATCAACCTCCTCCCTCAAGGTCAGCTCCCTCCTATCTTTCTCCTGGCTCATCAGGCCCTCAAGGGCTCCCAGATTACTTTGGTGCTGAATTAAAAGATTTAAGGATATGGCCTCTCAAAGCTTTCAGTTTCCTCACATGCTAAGCAGGGGATAATAGTTGTACCTACCCTGACAGAAACATGAGGTAACACATGTGTCATTCTTGGTAGAAAGAATGGTACATGGTAAGCACCAAAATGTGTCCTCAGGCTCATCGTATGTCATCAGCAGCCTCAGTCTTTAAAAAAGGAGCAAGCACAGAAAAGAGTACTCTAACTCTCAAGTACTCAAAGATATGATTTGCTTCAAGATCTGATTAAACCTCCTCAAACTTCCTGTATCCTAGCTAATTAGTTATGCTGTGGGACCTCCCCAGCCTGGCAGGTAGCAGCTACTTCAGGGCTGCAATGAAACAAGGCACATCTGACCAGAAGGGGTGAGCGGGGGTCTCTCTGGCTATTGGAGGCAGTCAAGTTCCAGGTAATTGAAATCTTCTAAAACAGAGATGCTTTCCTTCCTCAGCAATTTCATTTTCTTCAAAATCATGCTGGTTTTCATTTATTTATTTTTAACCATGGTCCTATACCCATTCCTACTTCTGGTAATGACACCTTGATTTCCTTCAAGGAACCACTCCTTGCAAATGTCAGTCTCGGTGGTGCCCCACTTTTCTTACCCTGTGTTCCAGATCTGGCCAGTTAGCATATTCTGTCCTCCCTCTTGGTGACCACAACAATTAGCTCAGGGATAGACATCTGACTCAACTCTAAGACTCTTACCACACAAAGGTGGAAGGGAGGCTTCCTCACTGGGACTGCTGGCTTTAAGGGCAATATTAGATTGGAGCCCCCCAAAGCAGATGGCTAGTGGTTCACACACAAATATGCAACCTCTGGATGAAGCCAAGAGAGAAGAAAACCGAAAGAGGAAAAGTCTATCTCTGGAAATTCAATACATGAGCCAAAAAATTCTTCTTTCTTAAGTTTCTAGCATTTGGAACCAAAACACACTAACAAAACTCTGCTCTTCATCACATGCCCGACCCTTGAAGGAGAGAAACTCGATTTTATTATCTTTCCATGCTCACAATCTAGCAGAAGGCCCAGTTCAGAAACGCTCAACATACGCAGCACTGAATTCAGTGGGAATTTTCCTATAACCAGCTCTATTCAACAAATGCTTTATATGCACCCTGTTCATCTGCTAAACATTACTAACAGCATCTTTGAAATGTATCTGATTGTGGGCTGTTTATACACACTGATGCTAAATAAAATGCTGCATTCTATCCTTCTGCCTACCAAAAAGCAATCACTTCTTAATTCTTTATATATACCCCTAGCCTCAGGAAAAGGGTAAAGTGATGGTGTTTCAGTGATATTGCTTTGGAAACTTTGGTGGATTTTTGTTATTTTTCTTGGCCACTCCCCTCCCTCCTTTCCTCTCTCTGCTCTTCCTTTCCCCTACCCCCCTCCCTCCTTCTCTCTCTCTCTGCTCTCCCCTTCCCCACCCCTCACCATATACTAGGTCATTAATTGTCCTCATATCAAAATTGAGTACATAGGATCCATGCTTCTCCATTCTTGTGATGCTTTACTAAGAACAATGTGTTCCACTTCCATCCAGATTAATACAAAGGCTGTAAAGTCTCCATCTTCTTAATGGCTAAGTAGTATTCCATGGTGTACATATATCACAGCTTGTTAATCCATTTTGGGTTGGTGGGCATTTAGGCTGTTTCCACATTTTGGCAATTGTAAATTGAGCTGTGATAGACAGTCTAGTGCAAGTGTCCCTATGGTAAAAGGATTTTTTTCCTTCTGGGTAGATGCCCAGTAATGGGACTGCAGGATCAAATGGGAGATCTAGCTTAAGTTCTTTGAGGGTTCTACATACTTCCTTCCAAAAAGGTTGTATTACTTTGCAGACCCACCAGCAGTATAAAAGTGTTCCCTTCTCTCTACATCCATGCCACTGTCTGCAGTTTTGAGATTTTGTGACATGGGCTATTTTTGCTAGGGTTAGATGATATATCAGGGTGATGTTGATTTGCATTTCTCTAATAATTAGGGACAATGAGCATTTTTTCATATGTTTATTAGCCATTTGTCTGTCTTCTTTAGAGAAGGTTCTATTCACCTCTCTTGCCCATTGATATATAGGATTGTTGGCTTTTTTCATGTGAATTTATTTGAGTTCTCTCTAGATCCTAGTTATCAAGCTTTGGTCTGATTCAACATATGCAAATATCCTTCCCCATTGTGTAGGTTGTCTCTTTGCTTTGGTTGTTGTCTCCTCAGCTGTACAGAAGCTTTTCAATTTAATGAAGTCACACTTGTTTATTTTTGTTGTTGTTGCAATTGCCACGGCAGTCTTCGTTATAAAGTCTCTCCCCCCGCCGATATTTTCCAGTGTTTTTCCTATGATTTCTTTGAGGATTTTTATCATTTCATGACATAAATTTAGGTCTTTTACCTATCTTGAATCAATTTTTGTGAGTGGAGAAAGGTGAGGGTCCAGTTACATGTGGATATCCAGTTCTCCCAGCACCATTTATTGAATGGGGATTCTTTCCCCCAGTGTATGTTCTTGCTTGGTTTATCAAAGAATAGGTGGCTGTTAAATGTTAGTTTCATTTCCTGGTTTTCTACTCGATTCCAAATGTCTATGTCTCTATTTTTGTGCCAGTACCATGCTGTTTTGACCACTATGGACACCAGTTGTTTTTATACATGTGTCTGTTCCATATCACATATATATGTACAATACTCACCTACAGTTGTGATAACAGCATGTATACATTCTCAAATGTTTTCTACTTCTTGAGTAAGCATTTTTGCACATTCAATGTTTATGGCTATAATAGCAGTATACACAGAGAGAGCAGTTATACCAGAGTTTACTAACTTATTGGCCCACTGGCAAAAACACAGATTATTACCTTTTTAAAAGATAACTCATTAATGAATGATTGCCCCATACTGATGCTTTTTCTTCTTTTCAATTAGCAACGTGGGATAAATTTTTCTAGCAATGAGATTATCAGATCAAAAGCAATGAAAAAACTTAGAGCTTTTAATGGCCACATGGCTTTTCTAAAGAGTTTTAACAATTAAATCCACCTGCAATCAACATTTTATTATCCACACTAATGGAAGGAAGCAATGTTGAGGATAACCCAAGTCATTTCTGTTTGCAATCAGGAGGCCAAATATTTGCACATACTTTTATAGAATATTTATCTTCCTAATTACGTTCCACATGCCAACAGAAGGCATGTAGAGATCAGGTATGTGAAAGTACTCTGAGAAATTAAAAGCCCGATACCAATTTGGACCCCAGTAGGGAGCAGGAGAAAATCAGTCATGGAATTCTAAATGGGCCAGAGCACTAAGAGCTGTCTGGGTAGGCTGCATGCCCTCTCCTATAGGAAGTCATGAATGCAATTGGAGCAGGTTTCCTACTTGTGACTGCACTCCCAGCTGAGGCCTCACAATGAGAAGGGAAGGATGTGTCAATCTTTGACTATCCCCTGTACTCTTTTTCTTCCACCATACCAACCTCACTGAATAACTGTCACTCTCATGCTGCAAAGCAAACTGAACCAAACTGTTCAAAATGCAAGGAGGAAGAAGCAGGAGAGAGAAAATAAAAGGCTTATATTAGAACTATCTACCAAAGATTACACTACAGACTTTTATATGCCCTTTAAATCACCAAGCTCTACCTATTTACACTAGATGACTTTCAAAAGCTTACCTCGACTCCTAGTGTACATGAGGCCAACAAAAGTCACTAGGGCTAGATTTTAGCCTTTATTCACCAAGCATGGGGCCTGTGCTACTGTATAAGAGAATATTTCAGGAACCTGAATCAAGAATCAGATGCATTTAGTTCAAGAATGGGTCTAAGGGTGTGTGTCACCACCTGACAAAAATATTCCCTTCTTAGTCTCTTTTAGACTTTGTGAGTTCATCTAGAAGAAGCTTCCATTTAACATTTGCTTAATATCCTTTATTTTTTTTAAGACAGGGTCTTATTCTGTTCCCCAGGCTAGAGTGCAGCAACATCATCACAGCTCACCACAACCTCAAACTCCTAGGCTCAAGCCCCCAAGTAGCTGGAAGACTACAGACAGACATGTACCACCACACCCAGCTAATTTTCCTACTTTGGGTAAAGGCAAAGTCTCCCTACGTTGTCTAGGTGGGTCACGAATTCCTGGCTCCAAGTGATTCTCCTGTCTCAGCCTCCCAAAGTGCTAGGATTTCAGGTGTGAGCACCATGCCTGGCCCATCCCCCTTTTTTTAAAATATAGAGAAAAGCAGAGGATATGCCCTGAGGCTTTAGCAACCAAAGTATCAGGTATCTAGTTGGAACCTAATGCAGTTGTTGTCATTTTACTTATTTTAAGTAAATATTTTAGTATTTCCTTACTGATTTATGTAGTAAGATATGCATTTATTTTTTAAAAGAAAACTTTTTTAAGTAAAGAAAGTGAATCCAACCACAGATAAGTATTGACTAAATAAAATGACTAAATAAGACAGATGTTGCTGGGAATGACCAAAACCAAGAAGGTTGTAGGAGGAAAACTGAAGTTTAGAAAACTGCATTAAGCCCATTTACCTTTCACACTTATCTTTTTTATGTCTTGATCTCCTCAACTGATCTATTATATCCTTCAGGATAAAGGGCTATATTCCAGTTGCCCAGTAGCCAATACAGAAGCAGTCTAGCAATTCAGAATTCTGTCAATTACAGCAAAACATTTAAAACTAGACACGTTAAATCCATCAAACTATTATAATTTCAGCCTTGCCTTATCTTGACTTCTCATTAATCCTTATGTCCATTTTAAAAAATCATTAAAATTTAACGTTGCTTTATCTTGATTTTTGATGGCTATTTAATCATTAATGACTTGGAACACTTAGCTTTCAGTTTTTCCCTCTGTTAAGTATCTGATGATCTGTGGAAAATGTTGTAAATATTCTAATAAAGCAGGTGCCATAATCCCTTACAACACATGAATATGTGGGATAATTTTGATGTATCAGTTATTTTATCCGTAATTTATGTTTGCAAGTAAAATATTCAGGTATTTAGAGTTGAGTATTCTCTGTAATTAAGTAAAATGCTGTGCCCACCCCCTGTTCTGCCCCACTTCATCTGATTTGCCTGTTTGGGGGCTCATGTTATTTCTCTCACATAAATAGCTTCACCAACTAGGATTTAAAAAACAAGCAGTCACCATCATGCTTATTAAGTCAAACAGGAGAAATTCTTTCAGATCTTCTGGCTGGCAGCCTATAAGTTAGAAAAAAAAAATCATAACTATAAAACTATCTAATATTTGGTCATCACATTTATTACTACACAATAATGCAGATGATCTAGAAAAGTGGACATAAAGATCTTGGCTTTGCTTATTCTTTCTGCTGTTGTTTTCCCCTGTCTTTTATCATTAGTTAAAAGCCAAAAGCAACCCCACCCACTGAGAACCTTGTGAATTCCTGCTTACTCAAAACAACTGCTGGCAGGAGAGCTAAACTGAGGTTAAAAATTGCAAAAAAAGACAAAACACCTGAAAGCACCCATTTCAAATGTGTGAAGGTAGAGTTCATATGGAGATGCCCAAATGAAACAAGCCTCATTTAAATCTCAGTGATGAATGAAATATCTGGTATAGGCAGTAGAAGATAAGCCCAGAGAAAGTTTTATTTAGGGAATAATTTCCACATTTTATTTTCTCACCACTCACATTTCTCCTGCTTTGCTTGAACCTTTGAAGTTTCTCATTAAGTCAGTCTCAATAGTAGTCATACCAGTATCTCAGAGGGTCAATGATATTTTTAACTAAGCCAGGAATGCTGAGGGTTAGAAATACTCTTCAAAGTTGTGTAATTTCTACCAGGAGACCGATCTATCATCGTTTTTGTCCAACAGATATTGAAAATAAAAACAAATTTGAAAGAGAATTTGCAAGCAGAAAAAAACATGAACAGAATAAAGAAAGTGAACTAAAAAGCACTTCAAATGGGATATTAGAGAACTATGATTTATTTAATCTTATTTAAGAAAGGCAAGAACTCTCCTTGTGGGAGAGTAGCTGAAAATATCAAGGACTCAGAAAACTTTGTCTTATCTCTTACCATGAGATTCAGTACGTGATCTTGGGGTGGTCATTACACCATTCTTATCTCAATTGACAAAGTGCTAATTCAGAGTACCAACAGGTCAAATAACAGGGTATAATTCCCTAAAACTGAGAGTGCTACTCCCTGTTATGCCATAATTTCCCTTTAGACAATGGAACATTTAATGCCTCTGGACATCTTTTTTTTAACTTCCAACAAACAGTGACTACTGTGTCCTGATCTAGGCGTGGGGGAAACAAAGGTGGGCTAGATAAGGTCTAATTCAAGGAGTACCTACCATTCTAAAGGAGGAAGACAAATAAATCATAAACAAGCAAACATAGCAGAGCTGTTCTGATGTAGGGTGGTTTGGGAAGAGGTGAGGTGGTAAATCTATACAATATTTAGGGAAACCTCTTCAAGAAGGTGACATTTAGGCTGAGATCTGAAGAAGAAAGAGTGAGCTATGTAAAAAGGCATGTGAAAAACTGATGATTGGCGAAATGGCATGTGCAAAGGTCCTGAGGTGGGAAGAAGCTTGGCATACTGGGGCACAGAAAGATGGCCAAAGAAGATGGCCTTTCTAACCAAATCAGGGGTGGTCAGAACCCAGGTTTTATTCATTGTGATGAGTAGCCACTGGAATCCCACTAACGTGGACTATTTTTCTCATTGAGTTGTATTAGCCTCTTTAGGTACAAAACTTCAAACCATGTTTTGATAGGACTTTCTTTCACTTTACAGTAGACCTTCTTATGTACAGGCAATACATTCCAAAACCCCTATGGATGCCTGAAAGCCCCAGATAATACCAAGCCCTATGTATACTGTGTTTTTTTTTAACCTGATAACCTAGATGGCTATTAACTGACTAATGGTTGGGCAGCACTGGACAAAGAGATGATTCATATTCCAAGTGATTTCATCATGCTATTCAGAACAGCATGCAATTTAAAACTTATGAATTATTTCTGGAATTTTCCAGATAATGTTTTTGGATCACAGTTGACAGGGGGTAACTGAAACTGCAGCAAGTAAATTGTGAATAAGGGAGTACTGATGGATTTCATACATGTTCTCTTCTTAAACTCAGTGTATAAAACTCCATTTTTTGCCAACTCGGGCTCATTATTACTATTTGGTATTCTGTCATTATGAGGAGAGCAGAGGTGTGTGAACCAAGACCATGGGGCTGCCATATATATATATATTTATTTATTTATTTTATGTGTGTGTATGTGTTTGTGTATGTGTGTGTATTTATATATATATATATGTAAACATATACATTATATATAATGTATATATACATTATATAAGGTATATATATACATTATATATATATATATATTGTGTGTGTATATATATATAATGTATATATTTGTTCTTCTGCTACCAACAATCACTTTTTGCTGTATCAGGTTGTCCCAGCTGCTTAATTTGGAGACAACTTCAGCTATGGCCATTAGGCATGGCCCTGCCCTTTCTATGCAATCAAGTATACAGTTTTTGTGACAAGTTATTGCTACCTCGAAGCCACTTCTATCACTGAGCCCTTGGAATACAAACACAGACCAAGCCCACACTTGCTGACTTTTTCTACCTTTATTTCTAGGTTCACATCAGTGTCACCAATAGTAGGGTTGGTTCAAAGTTTAGCTCCAGATAAGCTGGATGTGGCCAGCAGAATTCTGAAAGGGGATCCCCCCAAATTCTGATCCTATAGTTATTCAATCAAACACTAATCTAGGTACTACTGTGAAGGGGTTTGCAGATATAGTTAAAGTCCCAAGATAGTTGACCTCAAAATACAGAGATTAACCAGGTGGGACTAATCTAATCACATGAGAAGTTTTCACCACTAGCAAAAAAAGAATAAATTTGAAGTATGGGAGAATTGGCATGCAGCTGTTGGACTGAACATGGAGGAGTTACGTGATGAGGAAGAGAGAGTTGCCTCTAGAAGAGGTGGTCCTGGGTGACAGCCTGTAGGATTTATACACTCAAGTCCCTACAAGCACAAGAAACTGAATTTTTCCAATCACAGTAATGAGCTTGGAAAAGGACCCCTAGGCCAGATGAAAGAATAGCTAGCCAACACCTGAATTCCAACCTGAGCAGAGAACCCAGACTCACCAGGCCAGACTTCTGAGCCTCAGGACTATTAGCTAACAAATGGAGGTTGTTTAAACTACTCCATATATGGTAACTTGTGACACTGACAGAAAACTAGCACACTGAGTGAAGTTCAGTGTCCAGTCAGCTTACCAGAGAATGATAAAATAAATGAATAAATGAGCGTTTACTGTATCATTCTTACAAAGGTCCATATATAAGCATGGCACAATGAAAAGAGCATAAAATGAGAACCCAGGAGTCCTGGATTCAAGCCAGGACTACAATATTATTTTTGTATGATTCAGGGAATTTGTTTTACTTCCCTGGGTCTTTCCTTTATAAAAGAGAAATGTTCATGTTCAAGATGATCATGAAGGTCTCTTCCAGCTCTGACAGTCTGTGAGTCTCATCATTCCTCATGCCATCAAAAACATGAACTAAAAACAAACATGCACATTTTTCTCCATATACTTAATTTTCTGATGACACTTTTCTCCTACATATTAGCACATATATATCCCAAGGTCATAATATATTTAAGAAAGATTGCTGAATGAAGAATCTGCTTATACTGTTTACTTTTTAAAATATTCAGCATATGATTTGTGCATTTATTTTTAGCGCTGGTTAAACAGCATCCCAGAATTTTCAATCTTCTAGTTAACTAAATATTTAGGTATTTTACAGAGATTATCTTTGAATAAAAGCTGAGTCAACATAAGTCTAAAACTTGCTTTAAACATTACATAGGTGCCAAATCAGGGGATGGGGGCATTTGCATATCTAAACACAACTTAAAGCCCCCAAATATTCCTTGACTAAAAACTGACCATATATCCTTGGGAGCCTCTGTTCAAATTTTCATATCTGTCCTCCTGAATTTTTTCCTACTGGTTTTTATTTTAAGACAAACAGAGAGAAGGGCCCTTAAACACATTCTCTTCTGTTATTTCAAATGCGTTCGGTTATGTTAAAGTTGCAAGTCATTCTTAACTGAAACATTATGAAATAGAAATCTCTCTAGGAAAAGCTATCTGCAGGATATCTCAAAGGCTTATGCCCATAGTTCAAGTAACTTTCCAGATGGAGAACTGGAGCATGGGCAAAAGGCAATGTATGAAAGTGGGAGGATTTGAAGGCAGCAAGAGAGAGAAAGAGAGAGAAAAAGATGTTTGCAGCTCTTTGATAGGCAGCAAGTTTCCTTCACAGTTCAATTGCTAAATTCCCTGTACTTAAGCTGAACTCTGAGTCGTGGCACAGAATGCTGGAGCGCTTTCTATAAAAAGCAGTGTGCATTACAATGCAAGAAGAGGCTTCCCGGCACAGGGCAGCAGGGAATAAAAACAGTGTGGCACAGAAATCTACATCAAACTAGATCTGTGACTTTCCACAGAGAGGAGGATCTATAAATCTATATCCCAAACCACTGCCTCATACATCCTAATCATGTCTAGGAAAAAGGGCCTTGTCACTCTAGGATAATTGGGACAAAGGCAAAGCCACAAAAGTCAGTCCCCTTACTGGGAGAACCAACATTTTGTGGTCAAACCATGGTCTAGAGTGGGTGCCCAGGGGGCTGAATCGAACTTCATTTTGAAAAATGAAATAACAAACAGACTGCCATATAGTTAAGTACGATTTTATGTTATTTCAACTGTGCACAAAATCTTAAAAGATTAAATATTGATTAGAGATACCATTTTTCTTACAAGATTTTATGATAATACAGTAAGATATTCTTTAAGTTTAACCCTAACAGCACTGTCAAAAAGAAGGTCTATGCAAATAACATGAAATTTATGTGAACCAGCTTGATGAAATTATGTCAAAATGTGTGTGAAGACACTACACTGTACCCCATGTTTGCATTAATGTACACAGCTATCATTTAATAAAAAAAAAGAAGTAAAAAATAAACATAAAAATAAAAAATAAAAAGAAGGTCTTTCTTGCAAAAACAACTGACAGCCTCATCAGTTTTCCCAAAGTCCATTCCTAATCCTTTTATCCAAATCGTTCTCCTTTCAAGTGCCTAACAAGGCATCATCTCGTGGGTTTTCTCTTTGCTGGTGATTTATTGCTCTAACACTGCCAAATCCTCCTTTGTCTGTGACTACACAATTCAGGTCTCCAGTGCCACTTTCATGGAGTTCATAAAATCCTGCATCTTTTGTATGATTTGCAATTTCTCTTTTTCCTGCTTTTGATTGTTTATCTGCCATTCTGAGACAGAACAAGACTCAAGAGATTTCTTTCTTGAATGAAAGTGTAAAACAGGGATGACTGCTTGAGCTGTGATTAATTTTATTAGTGGTCAGTCTTCAGTTCATGTTTTCAGTTAATCATCACTTCTCTTCCCTAGGTAAGCTCATAACTTTGAGGTCTCAGATAATGAAAAGAGAGATGAACAAGGACCCTGCACCCTCAGTAATGCTTAATACCATGCATGGCTTCGTTCTATATTACAGTATGGGTTTAAGTATTCTCAACTAACCCTCTGCCATCTTCCAAAGACCTAAGTAAAAGAAGCCCTCCAGAGATTGTTCTAAAGAAGTAACCAGGCTGGCTGAAGTCCACTCATTACTGCAGCCAAGATTCTAACATTCGAAGTGAAGAAAGCCAAGTAAGCAGAAAGCCTCACAAGGATTCACTCTGAGTGTGCTCTAAGTTGCATAAGGACAGCACAAGATGCATCTGAGCCAAAGAGTCAGGTCACAAGGAGATCAACATCTGGAACTGGTCATTGTCTACTTCCATTTTCCCTATTAAAGGCCTAAAGAATCTTTTCGTGTTAATAATCTAAACAAGCCTCCTGATATAAAGCATTATAAAATTCCCTCCTCAGCCATTCCTTGGAAAGCTTTCCCCAACAGTGTCAAACAAGGACATGCTATTCTACAATGCTCGATGCTGGAGATTTTTAATATGGATAGATCCAGAAGATCCATTAATCTCCATAAAGTTTTGCCAAATTTATTTTGTGGGTATGCTCATTTCTTAGGAGTCCATAGTATTCATTGGATTTGTAAGGGATTCTCTAATCATACCTTCCCACCAAAAAATTTCCTGCCATATTATTTTCCTGTCCACTCCTGCAGGCCAACCACAGCAAATCACTAGGAATTCATATATACCATATTTCCTTGATTCTAAAATACCTTTTAGAAATCAGAATACATTTTATAACCCCTGTTTATGTTTACTTAGTTGTTTCCCCCCTGCTCCCCAAAAGTGATTACTAAATTGATGGCACACCTCTGAATTAATGACACTTGGGCAATACAGGAATTGGCCCTATACCAAATTATCTCAGGAAAACACCTGCATATTCCTAAACAAACCAGAAACTTAAGACAGATACTTCAATGTCCCCAAAAAGGACACAAGGCTAGGTCTAGTCAGCCAGACATCAGAACACCTGAAACACCTTTGTGTTGATGCCCTATCACCACTGGACACTATAGTCAAATTTTACACACTAACTTAGCATGTATTGAGTGCTACCATGTGCCAGATAATGTCATATCTGAGAATGTTATTAACCTAGTCAGGGAAAATACCAAGTTTCCAACAGGAGAGGGTACAGGGATGATGGAAGGGAATCTGAAAATTCAAAACTAAGAAGGAAACAGTTTTTGTTTCTTAGGGAAGAAAAAAAAAAAAAGAGAGAGCTGTAGAGAAAACAAGTCCAACTGAATGACTCCAGAAGTATTGTGGTTGAGCAGGAAGGGTAATTCATCAACTCATTAAAGACCATATCTATAAAACAGAAGAGAGTGAACTTTGGAATTCTTAATGACAAGAACAAAAGGACTCTACCAGAACCAAGGGGGTATATGTAGGCTCAGCCAGAACTCTGACCTCAGGAACAAACAAAGAAGCACAGTCTGGTGTGGATTCTAAATTGAGTGAATACTGCAATACATACTCAGGAAAAAAAAAAAATCCCATGCATGAGGCCTAACATTCTTCTATTCACAGAAAGAATGAGATAAAAAGATAGTGATAGTCTAACAGTCTTTCCCAATATTCCCCAAAGTCTGGATGCCCTTTCCCCAGAGAAAGGCTGTGGGATTAGAACAGGTAATGTTTATAAATCCCTTGTTAAAAGACTCTTTGCTTGGACAGCATACTTGCTTGCCTTTTAACATCTATAAAATAATGGAGGAAACTGGTCCCTCAGTGGTCCAAAGGAGATAAGAGTTGTGATCAGATACCAACAGAGACCCAGGTCTGAAGAATGCAATTCTAGTCTTCATATACCCCACCCCAAAGGGACTTTGCCAACCAAGATTCTGTGGAAAATCATCTCTGGTGCCAAACTAAGACACCTCTGGGCTCCAGCCCAGATAGATGGTTAAAGAAGCCTACCTTCAGCCAGGGCTAATACTTCATCACTGCATCTTAATGGAAACAAGAGATGGTAACACTCTTTTGGTTGTTCTCTTGTCAACTGGCACTCCATAAGTTCTACCTCACTAAAATAAAAACAAATGAAAGAACAATCTTGTCTATACAGGACAGGCTTCTTAACTTTGGCAAGTCCTAAAGACATGAAACAGAATAACACAGTGTTCTCCAGGGTCAAGACTTGAAGAATCAACCAACCAAGGAAGGAGATGGTGAAATAAGCAGTGCTTGAAATAGATTGTTGAAAGATCCAAATCTGGGAAAAACAAGACTCAAATTAGGATAAACTACACCTGTATACATTTGGTACACAAAGAGATTTCTGCATGAAAGTTTAAAAACAAAAATTTGTTCAGTTTAAAACAACTAACTACTGTAGTATATGAAGTTGGGAAAAGGTACAATCAGAGAAGGAAAAAGGGAACTAGTGCCAGCACAACTACAGGTGCTGGGTCTGTTTGTACCTATCTCGGCACCTATCTACTGGCTGGTACCAGTCTATACTCAGTAAATCATCACCAAATCGAATTCCACAGGCTCAAAATTCTGAAGAGCAGCTCACGTCAATAAATGAGAGTGGCAATGGGGACCCACAGAGGGAAATCCTGACCGGTGAGGGGTAGTCATTTCATCAATTTAAACCATAGCACAACTTTAATGCACTTGCCAGAGCAAGGTATTATAAGTTATACCCTCTCCATGATATTGTGGCTATTACCATCTTAATGAAAACAAGGAAGTACACTTGGGATGTTTAAAAAATACAGTAAAGTTATCTCAAGAATGGAAGAAAAAGTATCCCATATACTCAGTTCTACTATGAAACCAATATATAATCACCCACACTTCCACATGAAAGATATAACACAACTACAGCCCAAGATGAAGGGGGGAAGAAGAGGGGGAGTGGAATAGGAAGGGGAGGGGAGGGGAGGAGTGAGAGGGGGTGGAGGGAGGGTAATTGGTGGGAACACACCTATTGTGCATTTTGCAAGGGTACATGTCAAATCTATTAAATGTAGAGTATAAATGTCTTAACACAATAATTAAGAAAGTGAGGTGAAGGTTATGTTAACCAGTTTGACGTAAGCATTCCAAATTGTATATAAAACCAACACATTGTACCCTATAAATGCATTAATGTATACATCTATGATTTAAAAATAAATAAAAATATAGTTAACAGCCAAATGCTGATGATAATAAAATCCCAGCTATGACTGGGCTCTGTAAGAGCAAGTCATCTGTTTCTGTTCTTGAATAACAGAAAAAATGGTCCATAGAACAGAGTATGATCCATTTTTTTTCAAATAACTTTTTACTTTTCTATCAAACTTTTTACTTTTCTATCTACCCCACCAAGGAATCAGGCTTTCCTCTGTTCATTGCTATACTCCAATGTCTACATGGAACCTTGAGAGCAAATAAAAAAAGTCATCTCCAGGAAAACACTAAATACATGTGAGTTCTTCTAACTTAGAAAACAGAAACACATGCAGAAGAGAAATCTCCATAGTCAGAGGCATCACTCATAGCTGAATATGGTACCAATAGCATATGACACTGAGACCAGAAAATAGGAAAAGAGCTCACTCTGGTAGGTTGAAAACACTTGTGTCCTTAGCTCCAGAATCTGTTGAGTGTGACCTTATTTAAAAAAAAATTAAGTTGAGGGTCTTGAGATGAGTTTACCTTGTACTACCTGAGTAGGCCCTAAATCAACTGACAAATTTCCTTGTTAGAGACAGAAAAGAAAAACAGAAGAGGCCATGAGTAGACAGAGGCAGAGACTAGAATGATGGAGCCACAAGCCAAGGGAAGTCTGCAGCCACCTGAAGGTGGAAGGGGAAGGACGCATTCTTTCTTGGAGATTTCAGGGGGAGCTTGGGCCTGACAACACCTTAATTTTGGACTTCTGGCTGCAGTACTGAGAGATAATACATTTTCATTATTATAAGCCACTGTGGTTGTCACAGTAGCCCTAAAAAACACACATGCCATACATGTAGCTCATGTATTCCTCTCACGGTCAATCCAAGGTATATAGAAATACCTTCTAAATGAAGTGCCACCATGGCACAGGGACTCTGAGGCAGGACCTTCAGCTACACTGAACAGCTAGATCTTGACTGACTAGTCAGAGGCCTTAGAATCACATCTCAGAGTTGGAAGGACCCTCAAAGACTGATGAGATCCTACAAATTGACACACTTGCCACCCTGCCAGTACTCAAGCCCTAAAGGTTAGCTAAATTGCTCAAAGTCTACATCTGGCTCACAAGATTAGACTCCAGCCTAATGTGGTCCTCCTGCTGCCCCAACTCAGGCACAGATATGAACATTGAATGTTGGTGCTTCCCTTTTCCTAATTTTACATTTACAGCCTTCCTCAAAGGGCTCTGAAAGACAACGACCATGTTAGGAAAAAGTCTTATTTGCACTTCACAAAGATCTACCATCCTAGAGAAACTACTCCCTAAAAAATACACCATACAGGTAACTTGGTCTGGGTGCAAGATGGGCGCTCCTAACAGACAGTATCCTTCTACCTTGCACTCCTGAAAAATTTTCTTCTCTTCATGTAACTCATGTGGTCTATACTTATTTGACAGAGGGGACCCTCTAATCTAAATATGGCCCTACCAAAATTCAGCCTGAGATACGTTTAACTAAAACAAGGGCAGACTCACAGACCTTCTTGTAACCTTGAAGTTGACTTTCTTAATCAACAACTCAAATAAGGTGTCACTGCCAGAAACATGGCATGTTGATAACAATAATGAATCAAACAAAAAGTAAATGTAGGGAGGAAAAAAGGATCACCGTAAGGACTTCTAGTTTGACCTGAGCACAGAAACCAAAAGGATTAGAGTTGTTCAGGAAAAACAGTGCAACATCAATTCCACTTCTCTTTTTGTAAACCAAACTTATTTTAAAAATGTTTAAAAAAAAATCACACCACTCATCTAAGTTTAATTGTTAATTATAGCAGTCAAGAAAGGAAAGCACACACTCTAATCAAAATTAAGTAAATACCATCAGTATCCAACATTGAAACCCAACAGTGAGACTGACAACGTCCCTCAAATGCATGTGGGTTCCCTCTCCCTCTGCCACTAGTGCCGCACAATTCCCCCTTACTCCTCTCTGTCTTACACACACTCCCCTACCCACACCTTAAATTTTGTTCTCCCTTTAACTCAGCTGTGAAGGACACAAGGTTGTATTTTATATCTGGCCAAGCTCAAGATGCAGGCAGATAGCAGGTAAATGCACTTGGCAGTGAAGCATTTCAAAGTCCTGGCAAATGGGCCCAGAAGACACAATATGCCATTACTTTTCTGGGTATTAAGAACAGAGAGCCCCCATCGAAAGATTTATTCTTTGAAACAACCAGGCCCACGGTCTCCACTATGAGCAGTAGACAACAGAGCCCTTTGACAAACAAATAAGTGCTATGGACTTTTCTCCTTAGCACGTCCCCATACAAACCTGGCATGGGACTTCACAGACATTAGTGCCACACCCCTGCCCACAATTATCCGTAGATCCCAGAGTGAGAAGCCTGGTTCACCAATTCAGGGCAACATGTGCACATTCCTGCTACCTTCCTCCCTCACTGCCCCTTAGACTCGCCCTTTGTCTGCATTCCCCCTGCCTGTACCAATCCTTCTTTGATTCTGATGAATACATAATAAAGCCAACAACAAGGAGGTCATGAGAATGTTGACTGAAAAGTCCTGAACCCAAGTAAAAATTCTGACTGATACTTCTCGAAAGAAATAGCCTGCATTCTGGGTAAAACTGACCTTAACCTCCAAAAACTGATTCTAACTGATAATATTGGCCCTAACCACAACAGAAAGAAAACACTCAGTATGATTGGATTTTAGGGCTAAAGAGATGATAGTGGCAAAAAAGAAGGCTTACTGGAACTGGTGAGAGAACATCTTGGGTCCTAAGCATGTTCATACAGACAAATGTATTCATCACTTGCTCTAAGTCCTTTGCAACGGAGACGGGTAATAGTATACTCAAGTACCTGTCAAAATAATTCAACTCTGTCTGGAAATTAAACTCAAAAGCCTCAGTAGGTCTTTTTCACACTTGCTTAACGTATAGTTATCAAATCGTGTAATTTTAACTAAACTGGCCTGACAATTTTTGGATCACATTTCCTCTAATTTTAGTCCTAAGATTTTTTTAAAATATTATTGTTGCTTTCTTGTTTTATATCCCCTTCCAAACTCTGCTCCAAAAAAGAAAAAAATATATATAGGGTGTCCATAAAGTATGTGTGTGATTTACCATGTAAACCTATTTTAAATTGTACATAAATTTTATGGATACCCTGTATATCATACTTAGGTTTTTCTGAATTATTATAGTTCAACTGACCTAAACTAGCCCAAAGGCAGTCAGCACAGAGTAAGGATATACTCTGTAACTTTCTAGACAGTAATGTGATCCATGTGCAGGCATGTATAAAATCTAAAAGTCTCTGGAACTCATTGTTAATTGGACAACTATCTTTATATTAAATGGATGTGAGACAATATGTTCTGTCTTTGAAAATCCGAAGTATTATTACTCTCCCCATTTTACCGATAAATAAAAAGAATCTCAGAGAAGTTAGGTAACTTGTTCCAGGCTCTTTGGTAGAATCAGGATTCGAAGTCAGTCTGGCTTACACCAAAGCCCATGAATTTAACGTTTTTACTACTTCTAATGGCATGAAGTAAAGCAACAGAATCCACCTGCATACAAAGTGGAACTCAAGTGTGGAATGATAATAAATGGCTCCTGCCAACTTCTCTGCTGCTCCTCACCATTACAGCGGTGTGCACACACATATGCACACTTTTTTTAAGGGTATTTTTAACATCCTAAATAACAGGCTAAATGAAGGACTCACGTTACAAAGTGAAAGGCTAAGACCAACATTTATCTATCAACTATTAGCCTTTTCAGCATGACCACAAGGAGGCTGGCAGTTACAATTGTGCTTTGACTACATGGCAACCTGACTACCAGGAGCTCTGAGCACAATTACGCATTTTTCATAAATCAAAGAAATCCAGCAGATGACAAGAAATCAAAACATATACATAATACATTCAGATAAGTACATGTATATATTCATATTACATATGCTATATAGCCAATTATACACACAAACACACATGCACACCCATCCTAATTTTACTGTTGGTGTTAGAGACAACTGAGAAATTTCTCAGCCAATTCCTGACCCCTGGGCTCTAATAAGCCTCTGGGGTGAGACTCTCTGGTGCAGCCTACCAGTTCCTGCCATATACAATAAGTAGTAAGGGATAGAGAGGGAAGCCTGAACAGCATGAAAGTAATGCAGTACATTCAAAGTCTGCATCTCAAAAGGGAATACACCCTTGGGCTCTCTTTTATTAATTCACTGTAAAATATTTGAAACTTTTCTTTCTTTATTTTTATTGTTATTTTTTAAAAAGAGACAAGCGTCTTTTCTTGCCTGGGCTAGAGTGCAAGTGACTATTCATAGGCATAATCATAGCTCACTCTGGCCTTCAACTCCAGGGTGAGTCTCCTCCTTCAGCCTCTGGAGTAGCTGGGGATAAAGATGCAGGCCACTATGCTCTGCTTAAAAAAAAATATTTATTGAGCACAGATTCTCACCCAGTATGCGCAATGACTTCGGCCTAGGTGCTGGGGTTATAGTGATGAACATGAAAGTCAAGATTCTTGTCATCATGGATTTCTATTTATGGTGGCCCAATTGTGACCAGAACCCAAGACATTCAATAAATGAACTCTATTATAGACTAGATAACAGACCACCACTCGACTCACTGCCTTCAAGTTAGCTCAGTGAGTACTGAGGGCTTACTATGTCTCATAGCACTCCACCCAGCACCATACAGAGGTAATATCAAAGACATACAGGACAGGATCAACCCCTGCCCTCAGTAAGTAGACATTTTCCTAGATGGCCACACAGAGGCATGAATTATGTGGAAAAATTACCAAACCAGGATTCTATTATCAATCTCTATGTCTGGCATAACCATAACTACTACTGGAGAAGACGTTCGTCTCAGCAAGGTAACTCCAAGAAGACAAAGTTAGAAAGTACCCCAATATATTTCAATGCTAGGTACCACCACCACCACCTTTCTAAACAAACAAACAAACAAAAAATCCATATCAATTTACCCCAAGAATGTTGATGATTTTCTTAGTCTTACTGATATAAAGCCCTTTTTAGACTTATGGTAAAAAAACAAAACTAATTAGCAATGATTAATTTCTAGAGGACATATTTCTAACCTGAGAAATTTCAGCTCAGTTACTTGTTCCCCACACCCTTTTCCTTTTTTGCTTTTAAAAATAAAGAGGTAGAGAGTAAGGGAACCTCACTCTTCTGGGCATTGGGTCAAGACCACACAGTGCGTGGGAGCAATGACAGCTGGCGGGGCTGGTGGGGGCTCTGCCCCCGCGCACTGCCTTTGACTATAACCACTAGACCACACGTCTGTACTATTTTCCAAATAACCAAAAGGGAAGATTTTTTTCAACCATACTAGAAAACAGCTTTGCTTTTAGGATGTGTTTACTTGTTCTGGTGTTTTCTTCCAAGGTCATGGGGCAGGATTTGGAGGAACACAACTGAAAAGAACGTGGTAACACTGCCATCACGGGCTCTCCTGACGTGACCGCACTTGAACCCAATTCAGCAAACCCAAAGATAATTTTTCAAAAGTGCTTATCTTGTTTCGCACCTCACCACAAAGCAAACAACCTAATTCACAGACTTCCTAATACTCAAAATGCCTCTAGGTCCTTCTGTCAGCGTATGTTTTTAAATATCATCTCTGATTTGATCACTAACAAATATTACCACTCTCTGGCTTCTAGAGCATAAAAGAAAAACTGCAGAAATGGGCATAAAAGCCAGCTCAACCATTCTTCAAATGAACAAAGTCACTCTTAAAAGGTCTTTCTTTTATAAACTGCCTTTCTCACAGAGGAAAAAAAAAGTTGAAGCTCATCCAACCATAATCTCCACTCCCATGAATCAGTGCCCAGTATGTGAGAGAGGGCCAACAGGAACTGGTGCTGCCGCTAGAGGTGGGAGGTCACTTCTCGGAATGCCTATTAACATCGTATTATGGCCTCAGACGCCTTTAAACCAACAGCTACAATATAAGGCAGTAAACTGTACAAGGAAGAATAAATGACGTGTGTGGACAGGGTGGAAGACAAACAGGTTCCAGACAAATAGATGTGTTACAAGGAAATCTACACGTCTGAGACTGAGTATATGTCAGAGAGCTTTGGGAGACAGAGAGAAAAACAAGTGGCTTGATGTGGAGGAATATGAATTATTCCTAGATGGAGGAAGAGAGTAGCAACAGTCCCCAAATACCCTCTCCAAGATAGGAACAGAGAGAGGATGTTGTCCTCATCAGCTGTTGGTAATGCTCCTGGAAAAAGCCAAGCCTCTAACTGCTCCAGTTTAAATGAAACTAAGGAAATGTGACAACTAATGCAATGTGTGATCCTTCATTAGACCCTGGACTTAATATGAGTGAAAATATATATTAAGGGAATAAGTGGCAAAATTTGACATCTGTAAAACAGGTAACACTGTATCAGTGCTACTTTCCTGATTTGATCATTATACTGCGGTTATATAATACATTAATACTTAGAGTATCTGGGGAAAGGGTATTCTGGAATTCTTTTGTAATATTCTCGTTTTTGGAGGATTCTGGGAAGATGGCCGACTGGTAGCAACCCTGGTCAGAGGCTCCTGAGCAAAGGAAGAAAAACTGGTTGGAATCAGAATCTATAAAGCCAAAGAGGGGGAACTGAGCCCAGAAAGAAGTTCGGCAAGCTATAAATCCAAGGAAGATCACTTAAGAACATAAAATACAGGTACAAATCGGGCCCCAGAACTGCTTACTAGAGCCGCCCCCCTCCTGTGGGTGGCAGGCGGCAGCAGAGAAGCCCCCTGTGCCCGGCAGCCACAGAAGTACTTCCTAGCTTAGCGCACCCCTGCCAGTGGCGGCAGACGAGTCCCCCACTCCGGGAGGGTCGAGAACTGCTTGCTAGAGCCGGGCACCCCACGAGCGACAGAGA
>CAUYTI010093085.1:0-50712 GCA_963575145.1 Galago senegalensis | reverse complement strand
CATTACAGCTCACAGCAACCTCCAACTCCTGGGCTCAAGCGAGTCTCTTGCCTCCGCCTCCCAAGTAGCTGGGACCACAGGCACCCGCCACAATGCCCGGCTATTTTTTGGTTGCAGCTGTCATTGTTGTTTGGCGGGTCCGGGCTGGGGATTCAAACCCACCACCTTAGGAGTACGTGGCTGGCGCCTTAGCTTCTTGAGCCACAGGCGCCGAGCCGAAATTTTGAGTCTTAAAGTTTTTTTTGTTTTGTTTTGTTTTTGCAGTTTTGGCTGGGGCTGGGCTTGAACCTGCCACCCCCAGTATATGGGGCCAGTGCCCTACTTCTTGAGCCACAGGCACCACCCTGAGTCTTAAAGATGTTAAAATATACTTGGTTTTGTTTTGTTGCTTCAGTTAACTAAGAGCAACTAGTTGTGCCAGTTAAAAAAGCAGTAACTTTACAGGAAGAAGAAAGATGTACTTGACACAGACTTTTGTTGCTTCAAAATATACACTTGCTTTAATCTGAGGTATTAATGCTCTTGTAAGAAAATAAGTCACTGAAGGGTTCCTGCTAGTGTAATGTCCCCATCTTTTGTGGAGTGTAATATATAATTTTTAAGGCTTTGTTTGCAAGTAAGCGTATTTGGGTGGAAGGAATCTCCAAATTTATCGATTTTAGTTGGCAGTGGGTTAAGATCATAATTACGTTAATGTATTTCTAGTACGGCCAGCTTGACACCTATATTTGGAAATCTGTTTCACTGCTTGTTTTTTCTTATAACATTGTTTCCTGCTGTTATAACTAAGCTGTCCTCCTGCAGATTGACTGTGTTTCATCTGACTTCTTAGACTGATCAGCCAGTGTTTTCTAAACAGCACGTGTATACAGCTGTTACGCCTGATTTCTGCCCCTCCCTGTTGCATGCTCCTTTCCCTGTGGTCCATTAGCTACAGCAGTGGTTTTGTTGGTAATTACTTCATGATTGTATGAAATGGGGCACATTTTGAGAAAATGACTGAGCCGGTACTGGAATTGGTGGGCACACGCCCTTGTGATGTATGTAGTTTGCTGCCTACTTGGCCGTACCAGGGAGGAAGGTAATTCTTCCCGCTTCCCGAAGGTCCAAGGAGGGATTGGAGGACGCTGAAGTAAAAGAAACCTTACTCTCACCCCAAAGTCGCGTAGATAACGTCAGGAAGGGCTTTGACGAAGCCACTGGCCCTGCTTTATAGACCTTATTTTCCAAGCCTTTCATTATTTTATTTGCCCTTTTCTGAACTCTACAATTTCCCTCTCTTGTAGCTGGTTCGATGCCCAGAACTGAATGCTGTGCTCCAGCTGTGGCCTCACCGGTGCTGAATAGAGAGGAAGAGCCACCTCCATAGCTTACATGTGATTCCTCTGCTTATACAACCCAATACTGGATTTACTTACTTTGGCAAGATAGCTGCATTGTGCACTGTATTTAATGTTACGTGTACTGTAACCCTGGGTCTTTCTCTGCATTGCTGCCGTTAAACCCCCAATCCTGCCAATCTACAACCCCTGCCTTTGTTTACCTGACCCCCTCCCCTATAGACTCCCCACACATTCATCCACAATGAATGTCATCTTTTTATTCTCTCGTTTCCTTTTACTCTAATATTAAACTTGGCAAAACTTTCCCCCTCTGTCCTATAAATTATCCGTTGTCAGCCATCTTACTTTCCCCCCTGCTTTGGTAATGGGACATCTTTCAGATCTTTTTCTCTGGTTCTTTCCTTTTTGTAGTCAGTAAGCACCTGGCCTGGTGGATTTAGGAAGCATTTACCTGGCATTTCTTCCAAATCAAATACTCCTGAACTCCTCTGGTTTGACCGCCTGATTCAGGGGTCCCCTGTGCTTCAGTTCTCCTGTCTGGATTATCTTGGCTCCTCCTGGCCTCTGTCCCTATGGCTTCATTCAAGAAATAGTATTATCTCACAGCCCTTCTTCCAGGGAAGGCGCAGAAACGTAATATCAATTTACCAGGGAAATTTCTGACAGTAAGGCAAATTATTATTTTAAATTGTGAATAGTTTTTAATTATTTTAAGCCAATTTCCCCCCAAGATCTTAATTTTTAGAAAACCGTTAGAGCTTAAGTTACTCTAGATTTCCAAAATGAGGGAAGGAAGAGAAGAAGGAAGGGAAGCAAGGTTTTTGTGTTGACTGGGACGTGGCTGTCTGTCAAGGCCAAAGTCAGGCTCCTGTTAGATTTGGTAGCCGTCTGAAATGGGAGGTGAGACTTCTGTTTGTCCTGGATTCAGGGGCGTTATTGTAATCACAGATTCAGAGTTTGCTTTTAAGTTGGTTTATTCAGGGCTGTTGACACAGACATACAGTCTTTTAATTATATGCCTTGGTTAAGCATTGAGAGTGTGGAAAGCATGACCTTTTTTGATTTATTATGGTCTCTATGGGTCCTTTTTATCCATCTCTAAATTCTATCAAGTTTAACTAAATCCCACTGTTTGTTATAGAAGCAGTCAAACTGATGTTAGAGTTCTTACTTTTTTCCCCTTAGTTCATGTGTCCTATTTAAACAGCCTCTCCTTGGAACTATGGTCTTTACTGAACCCAGAAGTTACCTCTTAAGTGTATTTACATCTTGAGACAGTTCAAGTCAACTTGGAGATCTTTTTCGATATTATTTCAGTACACCAGATTCCTATCATGGATTTATAAGTTACCAGACATCTTCAGAAACCCGATAGATATTTTACAGATCAGCATATTGCACTATAAAAGCGTATTACAAAAGTACACCACAAAATAAGAGGTGGCAAGATCTGTCGGCCTCCTTTGATGAAATATAAAATACCCCACTATTCTCCCATATCTACTACTTTTCCTTATTCACAGTTACACAAGCTAAGTGAAATTTTGAGCTCAATTTTATGGTTTCAAAGAGAATAAGAGTCTGTGGTTTCCCACCATGTGGATTACCAAAGGTTGGTGGCTTTGTTTATGCCTGATAAGTGTGGTACCTTTCTTCAAAGGCACATTAGTTTCATTCCCTGATTTTTGTAATAACTCTCAGTGGAAAAGCTGATGGGCTGTTTTGTGTGCTGAATGCTTTTCTCTAGGCAGTCAGTAAGGAGTGAGCAGTGGCCTGGTCTCCTTTTCCATTTATGGCCTTGGAAGGGTGAAAGGGGCAGGGTTGGGACTATCCATTTACGGTCCTTGGAGGAGTTGAAAAGAGTGGTTGGGGTGTTCTTGGAGGCAGAAAACTAGACATTGTGAGATAAAAATAAATTGTCAGGAGTTGTTTGCAATTTAAATTCCAATCCCTGCAAGGAGGGCAGAGGGCACTGGGAAAAGGGATGATGTAGAAGTTAAATGAGCCCTGCTGTGAGGATCTGTCTCCTTCCATTGGAAGGTTTACCTGTGGCACGTGTTTCCCAAGTTTATATTTCTGGTTTGTTCTGGGAAGTTCTGTCTTATGTGGTTGTGACTGTCCTTTATAAATAGAAGGAAGAAACACTTGTTAAGAGATTGTGTTATTGGAAACCTCAGTTCTCAAAGGCCTCGTTTGAGTCCCCCCAGAAGAGGTCTGGAAAAGGGAGAATGAAGCAGGCTAGGCTGGCTGGCTTTAGGGTGGGAGACTCTAACCACGGTTCTGCTTACGTGTGAGGAAGATCATCGTATGTCCTGCTTTAGTACGCTTTTTACCCATCTGGATTTCTGGCCTCAAGGGACAGATTTATAAAATATTTGAAAGGGTATCTTATAGATTGTCAGCTGCGATTTAAAGATACTGAACTTTCACGGTGGCTCTATAAAGCTGTTAAGAGTTGTTTTAGTTTGGTGAGTAGGGTTAATATATTGGCTTATGGAAAGTAATCTCACATTGAGGAGAAATGCGTATACATTAAGTCTGAGGTGAACTGGCTTTGCACAGTTGAGTTAGAAAGTATTTGGGAGGCACCAGGGAGAAGGGGTCTTGTCTCTCAAGAAAATTCTTAGAGTGAAACCCGGGAAAATAGAATAGGGAGTATAAATAACAAAGGGAGGAGATAATATAGAGACCGAATGCAGCTAAACTAAATTTGGAAGCTGGGACTTAAATTCTTGGTTTATCTTTTGAAATAGAAAATAGCATAAGGGCTGGGCGTGGTGGCTCACGCCTGTCATCTTAACACTCTGGGAGGCTGAAGCAGGCTGGATTGGCTGAGCTCAGGAGTTCAAGACCGGTCTGAGCAAGAACGAGATCTGGTCTCTAAAAAAAAAAAAAAAATAGCTGGGCGTCGTGGCAGACTTCTGTAGTCCCAGCTACTCAGAAGGCTGAGGCAAGAGGACCACTTGAGCCCCAGAATTTGAGGTCGCTGTGAGTTACGGCTCCACAGCACTCTATTGAGGGTGACAAAGTAAGACTCAGTCTCCACCAAGAAAGAAAAAAGAAAGCGTAAGATACACCATTAAACTCAGGCAACTGGGCTACTAATGAGAAATACGTGTTAGAAATAAAAACCCTAAAGAAAATGGAAGAGTAGTGGAAGGTGATTGGGTTTATCTGTGGACTTGAATGTTATTGCTGTGTACCCACGTGGCAGAAAAAGCCGTGAACTGTCACAACACCCTCTCCCTTGCTCTCCCCCCCCCAGAAGAAATTATTGGCCTTATTTGTTGGTTTGTGGCAACATGAGCTGGTAGTATAGACTAGTACATTGTCAAGTTTAGATGGAGGTATTAGCATACTGTTTCTTGACAAGTGATGCTTGAGACTGGGAATTTGTAGCATTATTTACTGGACCTCTGTTTTAAGTTTTAGCAGCTTCTACAAAGACCAAGTTAGTAAAAAATACAGACTATGTAAGCAATATGTTTTGCTAGCTAATTTGTGTAGGCAGTCGTTTTTGCCCTGTATTTCTTCTTAATCAAGAGCAAGGAAGTTATTCTTCACTCTGGGAAATTCTTCTTTCTGTCCTCCCTTCCCTCACTTTTTCCAAATTCTGGGCACAATAGCAGCTCTCTCTCTCCTGTGGCAGGTGTGCATCCTATTGGCTGGCTGGTATTTCTTGTATTTTTCCCCCCTTTATTCTTTTTAAGTGGGGGTGGGGGTATAAAAGTATGTGTATGGGGTACATGCAATAATGTTGTAATGTTTCTTGTTGTTTAATGGATAATTAATTGCAAAATAATTGTTTGAATTATAACATGTTTGAATAAATGCTAAATAGTATTTTTTTCTAATATAATAATGAATTTGAAATCTAGCATTCCTGTAACAATGTGTCTATGTTTGTCTGTCTGTGTCTGTCTAATAGTAATTAATATCTGTGGTCCGTACCTGGAAGAGGAAGTACAGCTTTAAAGGAATAACAAAAGACTTTGTGTCTTAGACCCTTCGCAGGTGTTACAGTCGGGTGAAAGAACATGGTGTTGGGAAAAGAAAGAGCAGTTACACATTTGAACAGTTGGAACAGGTGTTTGGTCAGGGAGGATGGGATGCTCAGCCCTGCCAGCCTGTACTTATTAACAGTAGTGGCTTGTACCAGGAGCTGGAGTCAGATGGCAGCACTATGGAGGACTATTCACAGGAGGACTGGGGAGACCACAGTCGGGATCTCCATGGCTATCCAACAGATCAGGAATTGGGTAAGAAGCAATGCATATGACACTGGAGGGTGTGTGTATGTATGTACTTTTATATATGAGCACTGGTACTTATCGGCAGGCATCTTCTGGTTCTGTTCCCACTAGTCATTACAAGGCATGTAGCCAGTTTATTTGGGACAATACAGGTGTCCTTGGTTTGGCTGTAAAGTGCCAGCTAGTGCTTAGTGTTGGTCATTTGGTGATAGCGGTACCAACAAGATTCCTAAAGACACAGAATTCTTAATTCTTTTTTTTTTTTTTGAGACAGAGTCTCACTTTGTTGCCCTCCATAGAGTGCTGTGGCATCACAATTCACAGCAACCTCAAACTCTTGAGCTTAAGCGATTGCTTGCCTCAGCGTCCCAAGAAGCTGGGACTACAGGCGCCCGCCATAATGCCTGGTTATTTTTTGGCTGAAGTTGTCATTGTTGTTTGGCAGGCCTGGGCTGGGTTTGAACCCACCAGCTCTGGTGTATGTGGCTGGTGCCCTGGCCGCTGAGCTACAGGCATCGAGCCCAGAATGCTTAATTCGGAGCTACACACAGAAGCTCAGCAACAGGGAGCATCCTGTGCAATTTTAAATATCCTGCACCTCCAAGTTCTAAGGTGACTGCCAAGAGGATTGACTCTTGGCCCAACTGCCATAGATGTAACTAACTTTTCCTTAATTTATCCCAAATACCTTTTCTTTTCTATTTACGATTTGGAGAAGGTCCCTCCTGAGACTTCAGTCTGAACAAAAAATGAGAGGAATCTTCCATTTATCTTGAGAAAAGTGGACGTTGAACTGTGTCAGTGCTCATAGTCCTTGAAAGTCCTTGAGAGATCCCATCCCAACGTTAGCTGGAACAATTTATGCACAGAGATAGTCATTCAAAATGGAAAATGAAACTCCTAGACATCAAATCTTAACTCAGATGGCCTAATTAAGAGTATATGTGCAGGGATTTTTGTTGTTACTGTTGTTGTTTCTTTTTGCATTCAGTGCTCCAATTTTGATTTTTATAATTTAGAAGTACTAATCAACTTCCGCTGCAGCCATTGTACCTTAACAGCAAGTGGTGTAACAAGTGCTGTCTTATAAGTAAACGTCTCTACTTCCCAGTGAAGTATTACTCAGGCAACTGCTCAGATTGGTGGTATAAATGTGCTCCCCTCGCTTAAGATCAAGTCCATGGGCACTGGTTTTTTTTCTTTTTACAGAATTCATGAGAATTTTTTCTTTTTTACAGAATTCATGAGAGAGAAATGTTAATGTTAAAAAAAGGATTAAATGCTAATATGTTTCTTACAAATGCTGTTTTAAAAATCTCTCTCAAATATTGGAAGAGAGAAAGAAAAGAAAGAGGCCTTAAAACTGTAAGAGCACCAGTGTGTGAGGGATGGACTTGAAGGTTAGAAGAACAAAAAGGGCAGATGCTCAGTGATCACTGCCTCTTAATTGGAAACAGTAACAAGGTCTAAATTATTTTGGCATCTTACAACATTGGTTTTTGCCACACAGAGTTAAGTCACTCAAACCTTGGGGAAAAAATACCGTGTAGTATGTGTCAATCCTGATATTGGAGGAATAATTGCTCTGTAAAACCTACACAGGAAATCTAAACAGAACAGAATGATTTTCATTCTTGTTCTTTTGAAATCATGTTTGCAGTGAAATTAAGCTTTAAGCTCCTTGCTAGAAATCCGCTGGTGACCTTGAAGAATTTTATACTTGTAGAGCTGGTTTCTGATCTTGCATATAAATGTACGCATCTCATTACGTAAGAGTCATATTTGTAAATCTAGCATTGGACAGTTTGACACTAGAATGAAGGCCTGGCACTGGAAAGGATGGAGTGGGGCAGTAAACATAGGTACTTAAACGTGTGCCATCACTTAGCAAAATATAATGTGTTTAAAAATCTTTGCTTTGCAGATGAAATACCTGTCACAAAGAGAACGTTAAAAATAAAACAAGAGTCTTCTGAAGAAGCACAGTAAGTAAATGCTTCGCCCTTCCAGAAACTGTGTCTGCCCTAGTTTAATGACCGCTGGGAGGATCAGGAGGTTGTTAGATGTGCTATGGAAGTGACAGCCAGACCACCAAGGACGCATGTCATTGATTGGTATTTTCTTAGCTTACATTTTCCAGTGGGCATCTAAAATGTTGAGAATTTTGTATACATCAAGAAGAAATAAATATGTTATATGAAAATAAGCATGTTTATGGCGTTTGCTTGTGTGGATGTAGATTTCTGGATGTTTTCAGGAGAGAGACAAGGAGGAGTCACGGGAACCTGAGTTTAGTCTGGGGTTAGATGAGACGGGAGGAGGCCGGTGGGATGCTTAAATGTCTTATAGTACTTTATTTTGGGAACTAAAAAGCAAGCTCTTAGATGACCTATTTATGCATTTGGAAAAGAAATCTGTTGCTAGAGGAAAGTCTTTAGAAAGTTCAGGGTCAGAGTCTTCCCCACTGGTCCACACCTCTTGATCTATCTCCTAAGAGTTTAGCATTATCTTTTCCGTCAGAATATCACAGTTCTTGGGAGTTCTTGGAGTTACCAGTGATACTATGTTTGCTGTTCTTTTATTTGTTTGTTTTTTGAGACAACAACAAGGCTCTCACTTTGTTGCCCAAGCTGGGTTGCAGTGGTGTGTTCATAAGCCCACTGTAGCACTGAACTCCTGGGCTCGAGTGATCCTTCTGCCTTAGCCTCCCAAGTAGCAGGGCCTGCACGTGTGTGTTACTGTGCCTGGCCAATTTTTAAAAAAGTTTTTTGTAAGGCCAAATTCAGTGGCTCGCACATGGAATCCTAACACTCTGGGAGGCCAAGGAGGGTAGATTGCCTGAGCTCAGGAATCGACACCAGTCTGAGCAAGAGCAAGACCCCATCTCTACTACAAGTAGGAAAACTAGCTGGCATTGTGGCGGGTACCTAGAGTCTTCAGCCCAAGAGATTGAGATACTGTGAGTTATGATGATGCCACAGCGCTTTACCCAGAGTGACAACGTGAGACTTTGTCCAAAAAAAAAAAAAAAATTATAGAGACAAGGTCTTATTATGTTGCCCAGGCTGGTACAGTTCTTTTTATTGCAGTTTTTAGATGGGGTTGGGTTTGAACCCTCCACCTCTGGCATATGGGGCTGGCGCCCTACTCCTTTGAGTCACAGGTGCTGCCCCTACAGTTCTTTTTAATAGCTTTAAATAAATAAGTTCCTGGTTTAAATCTAATTGTTGAGAGTATATTAAAAGGTAAATTTAGGAGACCTTGCACCATGCTCATGCCTGTAATCCTAGCACTCTGGGAGGCCAAGGCTGGTGGATTACCTGAGCTCACAAGTTTGAGACCAGCCTGAGCAAGAGTGAGACCCTGACTCTAAAAATAGCTGGGCCTTGTGGCGGATGCCAGTAGTCCCAGCTACTCCGGAGGCTGAGGCAAGAGAAATCACTGGAGCCCAAGAATTTGAGGTTGCAGTGAGCTGTGATGCCATGGCACTCTACCAAGGGTGAGTTAGATAATTAAAAGGGAGACTCTGTTTCCAAAAAAAAAAAGAAGTATTGACCCATGCAGAAACATAATACTATATCTTAGCCTCACAAGTCTGACAATCAAATATTATAAAAGTAATCCTCTGAAAAGAAGAATCACTCCTCAGGAATGCAGTGATTTCATCTAGATGGCCACTCTGATGCTTGAGAAGCTTTCAAGACAAATTAAAAGGGAGCGGGTAAATCCAGGGCAGTCTTAGGCTCCAAGAAGCAGCTGACAACAAAACATCAGCTCTTTGGGCAGCGCTGTGGCTCAAAGGAGTAGGGTGCCGGCCCCATATGCCAGAGGTGGTGGGTTCAAATCCAGCCCCAGCCAAAACTGCAAAAAAAAATCAGCTCTTTGTCATCTTGCAAAATAAAGTCAAGGCAAGTAACAGGACATACTGAGAATGGCTGTGTGAAGACTCCCCAGAATGTTCCAAAAGTGTGAAAGAAAAGCCTCAAGGATTTGGCTCCTTCCAAGTCTTTTCAAGAAGCTATTGGCTAGTCAGCACATATACTCATTTCTTGCCTTTGTTTGATTGTGTGGTGGTTGTGGACTATTTTTATAGGTTAAACCTGGAATTGATGGAGAGGTTTCAATCATTTGTTGCCAAGTTAATATTTAACAAATCAATCTTCAAATATCAAAGTTTTGCTATAGTTGAGAAACAAACTTGTCATTGCTTAGCCTCATGACACACACGCATTACACGAGTTAAGCAGCCTGTGGACTAAGAATTTCCCACCGTTTGCTGTGTTGTTAACAATCCGAGTCAAAATTGAAGTATACTTTTGCTTCCCTTTATAAAGGGTTTTCTTGAAGAGTCTCAACTCATTATCTTGAATCTTTCTGTCTTAAAACTTAGGCCTAATGTAGACCTTTTCCATCTGAGTTCTAGATCTTAATTCTGTGCTAACCTGACAGTTCTTTTCAGTGTGGGAGTAGTAATAAATTTCAGACAAATAAAAAATGTCATTTTGTTTTTGTGTCAGGCCATTAGTCATAGCCAGTTGTGTATTTTTCTACCATACGCATGTATAGGTCTAGATTATTGGACTTTCTGAGTTTCCAGGTTAGAAATTAAGCTGTTGATTTTTTAACAGATGCTTTTATGAATTCTGGGTCTTCATCTTATTTTGGTAGTTAGGTCTGAAGGCCATGATAGGCATTCTAATAGCCACTTTAAAATCTATCACCAGGGCTTAGCGCCTATAGCTAAAGCGGCTAAGGCACCAGCCACATACACCAGAGCTGGCAGGTTTGAATCCAGTCCAGGCCCGCCAAACAACAATGATGGCTGCAACCAAATAATAGCCAGGCGTTGTGGCGGGCACCTGTAGTCCCAGCTACTGGGGAGGCTGAGGCAAGAGAATCGCTTAAACCCAGGAGTTGGAGGTTGCTGTGAGCTGTAGTGCCACAGCACTCTATTCAGGGCGACAGCTTGAGGCTCTATCTCAAAAAAAAACCCAAAAAATCTATCACCTGGGTGGTGCCTGTGGCTCAAAGGAATAGGGCGACAACCTCATATGCTGGAGGTGGCGCATACAAACCCAGCCCTGGCCAAAAACTGCAAAAAAAAAAAAAAAAAAAATTGTTACCCTTGGATTTCTGAAATCCTGGAGTTTGGGGTGTTAATATTGATTAAACATGATATAGCAAGGCTACAGAAGGAATGGAAAGTAGTTTATCATTAATTCCTATATACTCCTAGGGGTGGATGTTTCTTACATTTTAATACTGTGATTATCTCTGCCTGCACGATCTAATATGGTAACCCCTAGTTACATGTGGCTGTTTAAATGTAATTAAATACAATTAAAAATGTAACGCTTTACTCACATTAGCCACCTTTTAAGTCCTAGTGGTACCATATTAGATAGCACAGGTATAGACCATCCCCATCATCACACAAAGTGCATGTGACTACCCTGTTCTAGACACCTGAGGAATTTGACTTTTATTTCTCTTTCTAGGAAGAGAGACATCATGCAGAATATTGTACAGATTTTGGAATCAGTACAGTTGAAGTGGGAACTGTTTCAGAGCTGGACAGACTTTTCAAGGCTCCATCTTTCTAATAAACTGGCCATTTTTGGAATTGGTTACAACACCCGCTGGAAAGAGGATATTCGGTACCATTATGCGGAAATCAGCTCCCAGGTGCCTCTTGGCAAGCGACTTCGGGAGTACTTCAACTCTGAGAAGCCTGAAGGGCGGATCATTATGACCCGAGTGCAGAAAATGAACTGGAAAAATGTTTACTACAAATTTTTAGAGATCACTATTAGCGAAGCTAGGTGCTTGGAGCTACACATGGAAATTGACTGGATACCCATTGCCCACTCCAAACCAACTGGTGGGAATGTTGTTCAGTATTTATTGCCTGGAGGCATTCCTAAAAGCCCTGGCCTTTATGCCATTGGCTATGAAGAATGTATTGAGAGACCCCTGTCACCCCATGTGGAGCAACATTCTCTGGATACAGGAAAAGAGGGCCGGGTTGACTTGGAAACCCTTTCAGCACAAGCCTCCTTACAGGTGGAAATAGAACCCACCCGAATTATCTATTGCTACCTCGGGATTGCTGAGGTCAGGACTCTGCAGCAATGCTTATTTTTACATTTCCAAGCAAATACCAAAACCTTCAGCAAAGATTGGGTTGGTATTAATGGGTTTTTGTCCCAGAACTGTATTGTGGATCCCGGAGTTTCCCCCAAATCCATCTACATCAAATTTGTAGAAGTAGAGAGGGATTTTCTTTCCGCTGGCTCTTTAGTTGAGTGCCTGGAAAAAGCCATTGGATACCCTTTAAAGTTTAACAACTGAATGTCATCCTTCATAAGGATTCTGGCTTTTACCTCCTCCTCCTCTACTGTTCCCTGTCACCCAGACTGTTCCTCATCCAGATGCTGCCATCAGACTCTTCATGGAAATTCTTTCCACGACTGGGGCCAGTACAACTTTTAAGGAATCGTAGCAAACTTTGGGCAGAACAAACAGACCCCACCTGCACATGCTCATTTTGAGCGAGCAAGAAATATAGCGAACTTGCCTGGTGGGCCAGCTATTTCTTTTTTAAAGACAAAAAAACAATTTTTAAATGAATTTTAAAGCCCTAATATAAACAAATTGTAGGTACATTCCATATTGGACAAAACTTATACTTTGAGTTTCATATGAAATTGAAAATTGTATTTTTTTCACAATGTTTCATTTTTACACATCTCTATGTCTCTCTATAAGTAATATTTACAACCCTGAATAAATAAGCAATAGATAATGGCAAGTTAAATCCTGAGTCGCGGTAAATAAGACTGTTTTTCAATATCTCCTTTAGCTACTATTGTATATAATTTAGAGTTTCATTTTTTTTCACCAACCAAGTGTTTTGCTATTTCCAATCAGTGTTGCCTGCAAAGACCTCCGTTTCTGTGATGTACCAACTTTACGGTTGTGTTGCCGTTTCAACTTTTTTTAAAAGAAAAAATTAAAGTAATTCCTGGCCTCTTGGCGTACTAGTTGAGCTTTTTGTAGCAGAGTGTGGCCACACTAGCAGTGGGAACTGTGCCCTGACTTTCCTGCTCAGACTGAACAGAACAGAGCAGGATAGCTTCACTGTCTCGCACTCTCTACACCCCATTGACCAATGCCATAATTTCTTGTCAAAGCACCAAAGGTCATTAGGCATCTCACTTTGTATTTCTTTTTAAAAAATGACGAGGATAATCCTTCTGACCCTAAGTGCATGAGTTTGTAAGAGACTCATTCCTCATCTTTTACACTTAGTGTTCAGGAGCCAGTCTCTCAAGGAGCACAAGTAGAAAACTGATGTCATCTTGGCTAGCTCTAAAAAAGGAAAATGAGGATCCAATATAAACATCCAAAAAATGTCTTTTAAACGTGATCCGTAGGAGAGAAAATTGGAACATATCAGTACATTAGGAAGGTAACTATCGTGTTTGGATCTTTCAGAGATTTCTTGTGGGTCAACTACCACTCTAGTTAGAGTTAGTACTCTTGGCTAAGAATAGCTCATTAATAGAGTAGTCAAGGATCACTTGTCTTGTGGCAGGAGCTGGTTAGATTGACTGCCTTTAGTGATTCCCCTCATCTCTCAGGTATCTAAATGGGCTGCAAATCCAGGTAAGAGCTATCATTCTCCCCATTTTTCTATACTACTGGAGATAAATTTGCATGTGGACAAAAAATTGTTCTTTTCCTGCAACCTGAATGGTCTCAAATCAGTGATTTTTCTCATTCTAAACCTCTTGGTTAATGCATATTAATTTTTCTAATGACTAGAGATCTTATAATAACAATGGGATGACTTATTTATGTTATTTGAGTCTGGGTTTGTGGAGTTGGCTGTTTTTTGATGTGCCTGCTAAAAATGGGTGCTAGTTCAGAGAGAGTATAAATACCCTGAGAGTGTCTGAATGCAGCACCTGTTATGTAGGCAGGGCCCTCAGGAAATCCTCATGAGTTTTCTCTGCTTTGGAACTTGGAGTTATAGTCCTCAAGGCAGAGGCATCATTGACCATCATGCAGCAATAGTCTCAGAGTATTCAGTGCCAAGTGCTGTAGGAAAAGAATTATTAATTAGAATACTACACAGAATCCCCCAGAGCTTGCCAATGACCAATCCCCAAACTAAGATTATGCTTCATGCATTTTTTTCTGCATCCCATTTTCCATTGATGTTAGTTGCTTAGCTAAAGCAGAACATTTAGGAAACATTTAATGGGGATGTTTTAGACCCAGAATGGGGCATTGCTGGAGCACTATGAGTGGCATGGAGAAGACGCCAAAGACTAAATCTAGTATGTTTTCACCATTTGGCTTGGGATGGGTGAGGATGAGGGGGGAAGAGGACAAAACCCAGCCTTGGGAATTGGTAGCTTGCAAAAGAAGCAGCTTATGAATCCTGAATATTCAGTCTCTTTGGCTAGAACAGTCTAGAAAAGAGAAAGTAGGTTGTCAGATAACTATGAGCATTGCTGAAAACAAGAAAAGGACTATTTAGTCCTTAATGAAGCCTTAAAGACAGAGAGACTGTATTCAGATGTAAGAATCAGTATTAGGAAATACTTTGGAGATATGAAATGAGCTGTGATTGGAAGAAACGCTAATGCTATTCCAATGTATGAAATCGTATGGACTTAGCTCTTGCACACGTTTATATAAGCAGTTCCCAAGTCACACACACATTATCTCTGCCAACGTTGGGTTTTACCCCAAGGAGGAGAGCAGTGTCCATTCTAAAATGCATCCTGGTGAACATGGAGAGTAATGGAGCCGCCCTGCTGACGCCTGCTATGACTTGACTGCCTTAGGGTCAGAAGAAAGAAGTAATTGGAAAATGAGGCAAGATACAGTCAGGGAAATTCTTGGGAGGTGAAAAAGTCTTGAAGAGACCTTAACTGTCACGTGGAGACATTCACTGCCTACAGATCCTGGATAGTAGCTTCACTTCCCATGTGGCACGTTATTCGGAATCTGAATTCTGAAGGAAAAGTTAGCTGCAGGAAATAAGGAGGCCGTACCTTATGTAGCACTTGATAGGAATGAGCACAGCGTGAGTGATTAGATGCTTTGGTGTCCTGGGTTAGAACTAAAAGACTTTGTCCTATACCTCTCTCGGAAGGATTTTCTTATTTGGGAGACTTAACTCTGGGCTGGAAACAAAGGAGGGGTGCTTACAAGAGGTGGTTTGCAGCTTCCAGTAACGTCAAGAAAAATTTTGAGTGTGTTAGAATAGGGAAACCAGCCCCCACCCCCTCCACTCAGTCTCCTTGGCTGTTCTAAGCTTATAGTTTGCATAAGAGTATGGGACTGGCAGTTACCTATTCCTGTTGCCTTTGCTGCCACGGGTTGGCAAGTGTTAGATTCCAGGGTTTGCATGAGCAAGCTAGTGTTTGCATAGGCATTCTCAAAGCCACTGCATGACAGGTATTTGAAGAGAAGCCAGACAAGTCACACTGGGAAGAGGCAGCTGAGAGGGCCTATGGGGCGCTGTGTGGAGAAAGACCTTGTGCAGTGTAGGCACAAGGACCATACTCGGTGTTCAAACAGCAGACAACTGTGTGGAGTAGATGGAATACAGCAGGCCTGGCTGCTTTGCTCCTCAGACAACTCTGCTTCTAGAACAGGCAGCGCCAGGAATTCGTTAGGCTTTCTGCCCTTCGTGGCCTTTGCTCAGTGGTTGAGCTATGCTCAGACGTTTGAAGAAGCGTCCCCCCTCCTTTTTTTTTTTTTTTGGCTATCGGAGGAGAATCAAGAACAGGTGCGTCTCCTTTTGTAAGGGAGCCGCGGCCGCCAGAGGGCGCAGAGGTGCCCTTTGATAAGTGGCGGGGGGAGGAGGCGGTTAAATTAAATTCCCAGCGAACAAGATCTACTCCAGGGAATTAAAGGATCAGAGCGAGCCTGAGCCTTCATTGCAGCGATGGGAGGCATTACAGATTTGGGGAATAAAGAGGAAACGGAGGACTCTGTCCTGTCTCTCTTCCCACAGCCGCCCTCGGTCAGCAATAAGGCCTGTGAGCTCATTGGGGGGTGGGGAAGAGGAGCTAGGAACCTAACTAGTATTGCCTCAGTTTCCTGCTCAGCTCCTACCTTGCGCCATTTTCCCCTGCTTGGGGTGTGAGGCTCAAGACTAGGGTAATCACCCAGCGTGGATTTTAGGGGTCTGCAAGAACTCACCGAGGAGCCCTTTCTTCCCCGCTCACGGGTGAAGACGGACCCGCAGGTGCTGGCGCGTCCCGGTGCAGCCTGGGGCCCTTCAAAGTTCCCCCTCGTGCGAGATGGGTGGTGGCGGGCGTGGCTGTAACCCTTCCTGACTCCGGTGGGGTGGCGGAGCCCGGCCCTGGCGCTGGAAAAGCAGTTGATCCCGGCAGCAGAACGGGTCCTGCAGGGCGGATGCTCTGGCCTCTTCCGCCACTGCGCCCCTGCACACTGCGGAGTCCTGGGGACCCAGGGGGAACGCTACTCTCTTCCTCCTCCGGGAAGGCCGCTCAGATTAGGACGAGGACGCGCCACCTCCACGCTTGGTGCCAGTGATTCGAACCAGACCCCTAACGCATTGGCGGTGTCAGGGGTACTCGGGTGGCATCTAGGTTTGGGATAGTCTTCAAACTTTCCACTCCTTTCCTAGTCACCTTTTCTATCCAACCCCTCCGGAGGGGGTGGGTATGGCGCAGAATGATAGTTCAAGACTCCCCTCTTTCTTCTTAAGCTCTGGGCCTGCTTGTGGGGGCATAACGACTTACCAACCCCACCCTGAGTCCTGACCGGGTAAAGGCCGTGGGATCCGGTTTTTGGAGCGCTAGGAGCGCCCCCTCTCCGCAGAGTCACCCGCGCGCCCCGCCCGGGAGGACGGCGACCTCTCCGCCCCCTCGAATGCCCCGCCCCCCTGTCGCCGTCGGTCCCCACCCCAGCACGGGCACACAGGAGCACAGACTTGGGCTGGGGCCGCCCTTGGTGTCAGTGGCCCGGCTCCCGCACCCGCTCCGGCCCGTTGCGCAGCCGTGGCACCTGTCAGTCGGTGTGTCCCTGAGCTGGGCCTCCGGACTCCATCGGGGCCAGGGAGGGCCATGATTTCCCTGCCCAGGCCCCCAGCGACCGACGTGCTGCGCCTTTTGTTTCTGGGGCTGAGTACCCTCGGTGAGTACAGGAGGGGGCCTGGAACGCGGGATGGGGCAAATCAGACCCTGAGGGAGGCCTTTTCGCACTGATGAGGACCCGGTGCGATAAGACTCCCGCCTCCATCTCTCGCCACCCATCCCTCCCTTAACCACCCCCCCAGCCCACCCGTGCTGACTTTACCCTCCCTTAACCCCCCCAGCCCACCGCACCCTGGGGCATCACTGACCCGTGCTGACTTTACCCTCCCTTAACCCCCCCAGCCCACCCCACCCTGGGGCATCAGTGACCCGTGCTGACTTTTCTCCCTGCTCTGGCAGGGATAGCTCCCAGTTTGGGTGCTGTGTTTGTGTGTGGGAGGGAAGTAAGGGAATTGCCTGGAAGATCCGGAGACCTCTGGGGTGAGTTATTAGAGCCATTCCTCAGCCCCCCCCCCACCTCCCACCTAGCAGAGCCAGATGAGCTGAGCCGCTAGATGAAGATGAGACACTGGCTAAAGAGCTTAAGGACCTAACCCCAGCCCCCCTCTAGTCCCTCCACCCCACACACAAGCTGATGAGAAACATCTCCCAAGGGAGTCCCTGGTCCTCAGGTCTGACAAAGGCACTTCATGTCAATTCCCTGGCCCAGATCCTCCCTCTTGCCCCCTCTTCCTGCTTCCTGCCTTGGGAATGAAGGGAGGTGTCCCAAAAGGATGACCGTGAGGTCATTTGGGACACAGGAAATGGGGGAGGGATACAAATGCGCAGAGTAGAATTGTGATACCCCCTCCCTCAGGTCCACCACCCCATCGGTTCCCAAAACTAAAGGGACAAGAGAAATAGGGAAGCAGGTCCCAAAGGGTCAGAGAGGAAGGTCTTTGGAGCAAGTGGTTGGGAAGTATCGAAGGCCTGCGGGGGCCCTGGCCTCAGTAGGAGCTGGTGGTTCAGGGCTCCCTGTGGGGGAGAAAAGGACCAAGTAGGAGCTAAGCCCATTATAAGCTGTTTCACTTGCTGCCTCTCAGGCTGTATTGCCTTTCCTCTGTCAAGGATCTGGAATGGGGGTTAATGTCCATATCTGCTTTAACTGTTTCTCAGGTTGGAGGATGCTAGTGCAAGTAAGGCCTGGAAAGATGCAGAGTGAAATTCAGTTACAATGATGGGGACTGAAATGGGGATTGTAGGTCCTGCCTGTACCCCCTTTGGCCTGGTCTGTACCCCAAGGGTGTTGGGGCATGAAAGATTAGAGTTCCCATGAAAGGGACAATTCCAGACAAAGTGAGTCTCAAGAGCAGCTCCCATCTCCAGCCACATCAAAACAGCTTCCAGCCCCTCTAGACTTGGTGGGTTGATCCAGGATCCCTCAACTTCTCAGCCTGGCTCTCCCAACTTCAACCTCAGCTCCTCTTTTTCTTTGGGGTTCCACCCCAACTCTCCTAGCCCCCTCCTGCGGGGGAAAGGGGCGGGTGAACAGCAAGGGAGGAAAACCCAAGTTTGCTGCCTGGGCATCCTGGGTATCACCTGGAGCTTATCTGCATCCTCTCCTTTTTCTATCCCAGTTCTGAGCCTCAGTTTGTCATACTGAAGGCCCCCGACTCAAAAGTTCTTCGGGGTTCACGGAGACAGTCCCCCTCTCCTGCCGGCCATTCGAGGGTTAAATGGCGCTCAGGACCGAGGCACACCGGGCAGGCTCCCGGCTCAGCTACACTGGGCTCTCAGTGAGGCCCTCCTGCCCTGCGCGCTCATCAGCGGCTCTACGCTGCTGCCCCTGGGGCGTGAGAAGCCCGCGGGGGGAGTTTCTCAGAGAAAGAGGGAGACTAAAA
Organism: Galago senegalensis; assembly: GCA_963575145.1. NCBI lineage: Eukaryota > Metazoa > Chordata > Mammalia > Primates > Galagidae > Galago > Galago senegalensis. The sequence goes on along the minus strand of CAUYTI010093085.1, from coordinate 32,152 downwards.
ATAGTAGCCCTGGGGAGCGGGCCCATTTCGCTCTCCTTAGGCCCTCGCCTGCTCCCTCACTCTGGTCTCCTAGTGGGCCGTGAGCTGGAAGGGTCCCTTTCTTGGGCCTCTCCTTTGTCCTTCACTCAGACCCAACCAACCTCCTTTTCTCTCCCAGAGGCCCCCTGGACCCTGGGAGCAGACAGGGTTGACCCAGTCGTGGGGGCTTCGGCTCCAGCAGGCACCTGGGACAGAGGACCCTTTGCTGCTCCTAGTTTTTGACCGAGGGCTAAGCCAGGGAGTACTTGCCCAGACCCTAGGGTATCCATCACTATCTATTGTAACCCTCCTCTACCTTTTGCAACGTGCAGTTATGAATGGGGGGGGGTAGGTCCCTGGGAGAACGCATGCCAAGGAAGCTCGTCCCCCACCCCCCACCCCTGAGGCTCAGGCAGTTTCCTGGCGGGAACCGTTTCTGGACGCTCCGTGTGTGCTGCGGAAACCATCGGAGAGAGCGGCACCGTCCGCAGGCTCCTGGCCTGCCCTGCCTCGGCCCAGTGGCCCCCGGGCCTGGGTCCCCAGGGGGCGTCGAGTTCCTTGAGACTGGAGTTGTTTTCGCCCATAGCACCTCCGGTCTGGCGGCCCCCCCTTCATTGTGCTCTGCCTTATCACTGGGTCCAAGTTTCCTGCCCAGCCCGTCGGAACCCTCCAGGAAATGGGAAGGGGGGTGCTGCGAAGGCCGAGGAATAGGGATGGGGGCTCTATAAAGAAGCGCCGCGGGAAGCGGTGGGGGTGGCGGGCATCCTGACGGGATCGGCTCCCAGCCCTTAGAGGCCTCCAGGCTGGAGCTACCAAGGCCAAGGCGGAGAGCCGGAGCTGTCCGCGGCCTCTGCCCACGAGTTGACGCCTACTTGCCACGCGATGGTGCTTCTCCCGTGCTGTGGCGCAGAATATCAAGGCCCAGGAAGAGCAGGGCTCAGGAAGAGGGCCTCAGGCCTGGTCGGGCATAAGCCCAAGATATTCCCCAAAGGAATTAGCACTCGACTGCTCCGTTGCCCCTCCGAAGGTCAAAACACGAGTCTTCCTGGACGCCACAGGGTAAATGATAGCCCCCTTCTTGAAACGAACACCAGTCCACCTCCTGGGCTCCCGACACGCGTAGGGAAGCTTTGCACATGTCAGGAGATCGTCGTTCGCCCCGCCTTTAAGTCCTTGCGACCAGAGAGGATTCAGCCAGGTCGCCTGCACCTCAGAAGGCTTCAGGGGAGCTTTGTGGGTCTTCACACCCCGCTTTCCTGGGGAAGCCTAGCGCGTTCGGACTGGGCGGGAGGCTGGGGACCACCGCAGCCACCAGCCCGGGCTTGGGTCTGGGCCACTCCACTCTCTGCTCTGGACAGTTCAGAAGGAGCCGCGGGGTTGATCCTTAACCCGGCGACCTCCCAACCGCCTCCGCCTATCGGGTTGAGAACTGGGGAGTGAGGAACCTTTGCTGTCCCGACCAGCGTCGCTGCTCTCCCTCAGCTCTCGCCCTCGGAAACCGGGGGAACAAATGGGCTACGAGGGGTGTAGAACAAAGGTAGTAGATCTGTCCTTCCCCTCCTAGCCAGAGATCTGCCTCCTCTTCTTGGGGCATATAAAATGCAAATAAATGGGACCCTATCCGTGCTACAAACCCAGGGGCTGGGGGCAGTGGGGGTGGAGAGAAGAAAGTCCAATGACATTGAAAGCAAGACACTGGGTTGGCGGGCGCTGGGCGCTGCTCCAGGCCTCGCCGAGGCGCATCTTTCCGGGTCTCTCGAGCCGCGTGGGGCAGAGTCGCGGGACAGAGCCGGGAGCCAGCCCTCGGCGCTCAGAGCGGCCTCCTTGCTCTCGCCTCCAGCGTCCCCCTCGCGGGCCCAGCTGGAGATGCACGCGCCGGCCGGCCTCTCCAAGTTGCAGGCGGTGGAAGGAGCAGAGGTGGTGCTCCCGGCGTGGTACACCCTGCACGGGGAGGTGTCTTCGGCCCAGCCCAGGGAGGTGCTCGTCGTGATTTGGTCCCTGAAGCAGGAAGGGAAGGAACCTGTCCAGGTGAGGGAGGAAAACATCGCAGCCTGTGGCAAGTTGCACCCAGCAGGAGGCGTAGGTAGGCGGGAGGGGTGACCCGGGAATGGGGCTCAGGAAGGAGTGTCTGGGATAAGCAAGAATTCTCACCGGTTCAGTTTTTTTTTTTTTTTTTTAATTGGACGCTTCCCGCAAAGAATTCTCTTTCGCCAACTTTCCCTAGAAATGCAAAAGGCATTTTACACGGTTCGGGAGGGGGGTGGGGTTGGGGGGGGGCCAAAGTTAAGGAAAGAGGACAGGCTTAGGACAAGTAACACAACTTTTAAAAGCCTGTTCTTGTTTTCTTATGCTCTACTTTGGACCCTGTCAAGTCACGGGCCATTTCTCTTCTCAAATGACTGTCACCTGTCCCCCCGCCCCTTTATATCACCTTGAGAGGCAAAAGTAGCCCTTCCATAATCAAAAGCAGCAAAAGCAGCCCTTCCATAATCTCCCCTACTTTTCCTTCCCACCATACCCACTCAAAGGACAATTTACCAAGAAGCCAAGAGAGTAATTTTCAGAACTCATTTGTATGGGTTCCTTCCAAGGTCCTGGAAAATGTGTTCAAGCTTTTCAATTTTTTTTTCTTAAGATATTTTTATCTTCTTTTTCTTGTAATCCTAGCACTCTGGGAGGCTGAGGTGGAAAGATCACTTGAGCTCAGGAGTTTGAGACCAGCTTGAGTGAAAGTGAGACTCAGGCTAACAAAAATATTAAAAATTAGCCAGGTGTGGTGGCCCACACCTGTGGTCTCAACTACTCTGGAGGATGAGGCCGGGAGGATTGCTTAAGCCCAAGAGCCTGAGGTTCCTGTGAGCTGTAATGTTGCCACCGCACTCTACCCCAGGCAACAGAGGGAGATTCTGTATACATACAGACAGAGGATTTTTGTATCTTCTTTTTTTTTTTTTTTGAGACAAAGCCTCAAGCTGTCCCCCTGGGTAGAGTGCTGTGGTGTCATAGCTCACAGCAACCTCCAACTCCTGGGCTCAAGCGAGTCTTTTGCCTCAGCCTCCCAAGTAGCTGGGACCACAGGTGCCCACCTCACAACACCTGGCTATTTTTTGGTTGCAGCCGGCATTGTTGTTTTGGTGGGCCTGGGCAGGATTCAAACCCACCACCTTAGGTGTATGTGGCTGGTGCCTTAGCCACTTGAGGCACAGGCACCAAGCCTGTATCTTCTTCTTGAAGAGGCTCCCATTTTATAAATTTTAGGCCCTGCAAAATCCACCTCTACCCCTGCAATCTAAGTTTTTTTCATCCATATGCCTTCCCCTATTATGCCACATTTCTAAACACCCCAAGTGAGAGATGAAGAAATAATGCCTAAGGGATTTAGAATTGAACTGCTCTGGTGAAGAGGACCCAGGGACAGGACCTAGGGAGAAAGGGGTAGATGGGAGCTGGTGCAGATTAGAAGGCTGGGCACAGGTGGGAGGCATCTGAAGCATGCCAGTTTGGGGGAGGCTACTGGCTGGCCCTTTGGACATGGTGCACATGTGTAAATAATAACAGGGTGGTGTTATGCCCATACCAGGTGTTGGCCTACGTCAATGGGGTCACGTCAAACACAACTGGAGCATCCTTGGTCTACCCCATGCCTTCCCGAAATGTGTCCCTGCGCCTGCAGGGCCTCCGGGAAAAAGACTCTGGCACCTACATCTGTTCTGTGAATGTGCAAGGCAGCCAAGACATAAGTAAAAGCCATGGCATCAAAACTTTAGAACTCAATGTGCTGGGTAAGTGAGAAGCATGCACTGCCAGGCCCCTCCCAGCCCACACTCAGAGGTGTGAGGCTGAGTGGAGGGTTTGGCCAGGGGCAAACAGAGTCACACAGCATATGGCAGGCTGTGGAGGGGGAGGGTCTGTGGGCCCCTTGGGTGCGGGTTTTCATGTTTCTCCCCTTGCTCAGTTCCTCCAGCTCCTCCATCCTGCCGTCTCCTGGGTGTGCCCCGTGTGGGGACCAACGTGACCCTGAATTGCCAGTCCCCGAGGAGTAAGCCTGCTGCCCAATACCAGTGGGAGCGGCCGCCCCCAGCCCCCCAGGTTTTCTTTGCACCACTTTTAGGTGAGGGCACATCTGGAAACAGCTGGACTGTGGCTGGGAAGGGGAAAGATGAGAGATACTAGAGAAACTGGGTGGAAAGAGGAAGCAATATGGAAAAGTACTGGGGAGGACAGAGAAAATGGCCTACCACTTAGGTACGTCCAAATGCTGTATACTGTGACCAAAGAGGCTCTGGAGCTACAGTGTCTCTGTTCAAATTCCAGCCCTTCCATTCACTAGCTCTGTGACCCTGAGCTTCCCTTCCTGAATTTGTAAAATAGGGATTTTACCCACACCTGTTTGAACCCACCAGTGCAATTTGAACACACCAGTTATAAAAAATATTTTAGGTACAATTGAAACATCTTTAATATGGAGTATTAGGTGATTTTAGATAACTATCATTAATTTCTTAGGTGTGGCAATGGTATTGTGGTTATGTGGGGCAATGTCCTTATTTTTTGGAGATTTATGTTGGAGTATTTACCTTAAATTGTCTCAGTAAAAGAGTGAAATCAAATAAATATGGCACCTGTGGCTCAGTGGGTAGGGTGCTGGCCCCACATACCAAGGGTGGCAGGTTTGAACCTGGCCCCAGCCAAACTATAACAAAAATATAGCCCGGTGTTGTGGCGGGCACCTGTAGTCCCAGCTACTTGGGAGGCTGAGGCAAGAGAATCACCTAAGCCCAGGAGTTGGAGGTTGCTGTGAGCTGTGACTCCAAAGCACTCTACAGAGGGCGATACAGTGAAACTCTGTCTCAAAACAAAACAAAACAAAACACTAAAGCAAATAAATATGGCAAAATGTTAGCACTCTACCCAGGGTGACAGCTTGAGGCTCTGTCTCAAAAAAAAAAAAAAAATGTTAGCAACTGTTGGACCTAAGTAGTAGGAATAGAGATTTTCATTTCGCCTTTTTTTCTACTTTTCATTTCTTCTACCTTAATTTTCCAAAGACGCTTTTTTCTTTTTCAGAATAGTGCTTATTTACTCACAGGTTCATTGTGACATTTTTGTAAGGTAGTACATGGAAAGAACTTGGAGCCGTCTTCAGTGTGGAATTGGCAGCCAATAAATGTTAACTGTTATAATGAATAGTCCATACAACCCTTTCAATGCCAGCAGGTAGATTATATTGTCCTATTACACAGATGAAGAGATGTAGGCCCAGGGATATCAAATAATTTTCTTTTGGGGGGAGGAGGGTTATTTTATTTCCTTGCTTATTTTTTACTTCTTTGCTTTTGTTGTTGTTGTTGTTGAGACAGAGTACCATGCTATGCCCCTGAGCAGAGGGCAGTGGCGTCAGAGCTCACTGCAACCTCAGACTCAGGCTGTGGGCATCCCGCTGCCTCAGCCTCTGGGACTACAGGCACTTGCCATGGCGCCCGGCTGGGTTTTTCAATTTTTCAATTTTTTCCATGACTTGGGGTCTCTCTCTTGTTCAGGCAGGTCTCCAACTCCTGAGCTCAAGCAATTCTTCCTCCTCAGCCTCCCACAGTGCTGGGATTATAAGCATGAGCCAACGCACCTGGCTCAAATAATTTTCTTGAAGTCACACAGCCTGTTTTGGGACCCAGGCTTTTTAGTTCTTAGCCTAATGTTCTTTCTCTCTCACACTGCCCTTCATAAATACAGCAAGCAAAAGCAGTATTTTGGTTTCCTGGTACATCACTTCCCCTTTGGCCTCTTTTTTCAGATATGAGTTGGGTGCACTAAGGGGTGGAAATGGAGAGGGCGACTGAGCAGAGCCCAGCATGTTGGCTGTGGCACCTTTCCCCTTGATCATGGAATAGACAATCTGTGACTCTAGAGAATCAGAGGGGGCACATTCTAGAGGAGGGAAAGGGATTCTCCTCCCCTGGGCAGGAGGGTAGCTGGACTGATGGCTAAATTGTGTCCACAGATGCCATCCGTGGGTCTTTAAGACTCACCAACCTTTCCACTTCCATGTCTGGAGTCTATATCTGCAAGGCTCACAATATGGTGGGCAGTGCCCAGTGCAATGTGACCCTGGAAGTGAGCACAGGTCAGTGAGGGGTAAGTGTGTTTAAGGAGAATGGTCAGTGGTGGTGATGGTGGGGTGTAAGATGGGAGGAAGCCTGTCCACTAGGCCTCTCCTTGTAACAGGACAGGGAACTTGCTCTGCTCAAATGTTGGTACTAATGTTCGGTTGATGACTGGCCATTTTCTGCTTGACAGCAACCCCTCTTCTTTACAGGGAAAAAGAGAGGATGTGTACGATGGCCGTGGGATAATGGGATTGGAGAGGGGTGGGGAGCAGCTGGGTGTCCCCCTCTAACACCAAACCTTTTCTAGGGCCAAGGGCTGAGGTGGTAGCTGGAGCTGTTGTGGGCATCCTGATTGGATTGGGGCTGCTGGCTGGGCTGGTCCTCTTGTGCCAACGCCGGGGCAAGGCCCTGGAGGAGCTGGCCAATGATATCAAGTAAGTGTCCCTGGTCTCTGCTGCGCTGGGGGCTCTCCTGGCTCCCCTCTCATCTAATGGAAAGGTGAGCAGTAGCTGAAACATTCCTATGGGCAGATTTTAAGGGAGAGAGAGGGGAGGGCAGATGTATGGGGGGGCGATGGGGAATAAGACAAAGCATGTAGGACTCTCCCGGTTCCCCCTCCCACTTCTGACCTCTTCTTACTTCTTTGATCACCAGGGAGGATGCCACTGCTCCCCCAACCCTGCCCTGGCCCAAGGGCTCAGACACAATTTCCAAGAACGGGACCCTTTCCTCTGTCACCTCAGCACGAGCCCTCCGGCATCCCCATCCCAGGCCTGGTGCATCGACCCCCACACCCAGTCTCTCCAGCCAGGCCTTGTCTTCACCAAGACTGCCCAGGACAGATGGGGCCCACTCCAAGCCAGTATCCCCCAACCCTGGTGGGGTTTCTTCCTCTGCCCTGAGCCGCATGGGTGCTGTGCCTGTGATGGTGCCTGCCCAGAGTCAGGCTGGATCTCTGGTGTGATAACCCAGCCACTTATTGACTGTACCATACTGTCTGGTGTCTCTCCTTCCCATAGGGGTCACCTCTAGCCCAGAGGCTCGAGTCTTGGGAGGGTAGCCACGCTCTGGGCCTCCAATACTTTGTCCCCTACCTTTCTTTACTGTGAGAAAGCAGAGTCTCGGTAAAACCCAAATATCTAGGAGGTAGAAGGAGAAGAAATAGACCTGGGATTAGGAGGCACCTCTACTGATCCCCCACTCCTCCCTATGAAGCCAGCTGAATGCTGATGGGCTGCCCATCCAGGGCCCAGGCAGAGACTTCAGCCACTGAATCTCCCCCCCACCTCCTTGATCTGCACCCTGCCCCTATCTAACACCATCCTTTGCTCCCACTTTGGCTGCCTGCATTGATAGAACCTGTCCTGCTGGCTTGGTTAGGTTTTGTTGGGGCAGGGAATAAATAGGGAAGAGATTTTTTGAACTAACTTGAAACGTATGTTTTTGTTTTTATTTTGCCAATTTCAATAAAGATACACTGTGTTTGTATGGAAGAAGAGTCAAATCACTCTTTCAAAAGCAGAATTCCCAGAAGTTGAGCTCAAGAATGATGCAAAGTGGACACTTAACCAGGCCGTGTAGCACTACTCCATTAGCCTTGGAGCTCACTAGTTCTGGGTAGCTCTTCCAGTCTGCTATAGAGCTAAAGAGTCATCTGTTGTCCTGTGGAAAGGGGCAAAGAACCGGAGGCTGAGGAGACCCTACTAAAGCGTTCTGACCACTAATGGGGTGGGCTTGGTGTGCTTTCCACTGTGCACTTTCTGTGCTCAAGGCGTGAGTCTCCCACTTCCTCTTCCAGGGCAGGTGAGAAGAAGCTGACTTGTGCTGCCCTCTCCCAAACCATCGACTCCTTAAGGAGCACACCTGCTGGCTCCTCTGGAAGTGATCCCCATTGTCATTAGCAAAAGCTGGGCATAGGGTGTGATGCAAGTCCATGTCTGAATTCTGCAACGCTCTTTCCTATCAAGGCTGGGGTCTCCTCTAGATCTCAGTTTCTCTGCCCAGAAAATGGAGTGGCCCTGGGAATGGGGAGGAGGTGTGGTTTCCATGGAGACTCCTACCTCAGCAAGTGGTGAGAAGAAAAGTGGCTTGCAAGGACAAGACTCTCTAAAGGGGCCAGAAGAGTGTGGGGTGGCCAGCGTGCTCACTGCCCGAGGCTCTGTGGTGGCTGTGTCCTTTGCCAGCTGGGGGGGGGGGATCAGAATGTCTCCCTTTTCTTCCAAAGTCAGACTTTCCCTCCAGAGCTCCAGTTCTGAGGCCTTTCCCTTGGGGTGTCCACCCCAAGGCCAGCCATTTTTCCAGGACCTGACAGACAGCTTCAGGGGTTGGTGGGAAGAGGAAGAAAGAAGGGGGTAGGGTTAAAGTGATTCCAGAATCGGGCCCTAAGGAGGGAGGAGCATGTTTTTCTTACGTGAGGGTGCCAGCCTCTCCCCTTGTTTGCTCTGAGATAGTCAGTCTCGCTCCTGCCCAGCACCAGGCGGCTGCCCTTGGGGTGCTCTCTTCCCTCCCAGACATCCCAGCAGGACAGCCATGGCCAGGCTCTCTGGCCTTTTTCTCTGCGGGGCCCTGTTGGGCTTGGTGCGCCTAAGTGGTGAGGAGGGGTCAGGCGGGAGAAGGGTGAGAACTGGGGGCAGAGGCTTGGCTTCCTGGCTCCTCCTCCTGCCTGCTCCGTCCCTCTGTGGCTTCAGGGCCTGGGGAGTCACAGGGCTGCAGAGTTGGGGAGGAGGCGTTGAGGCTGGGAGGGCCCAGGGAGAGGTAGCCAAGCAGGCAGGCGAGTTCAGCCTCTCTGTATCAGAGAGTTTAACCACCGCAGGGTCATTGTTTTCCTTTCTCTGCTGAACACACCCTAATACCTGGCCCAGTCTCAGCCCTTTTACCCACAAATACCCAGCTAGGCTGTGGGCTTCTCACTCTCCAAACCAAACCTCAAGTTTCGGGAAGGGAGGTATAGAGACGAGGTGAAGGGGTTGCGCTCTGTGGAGGGAATCCCCAGCTTCTGATATAATCTCCTGGGTGTGGGCCCAAATCCTCCCCACCCCTATTTGGGCCTGTACCTTCCTCTGGTCTCCAGCTCCAGGGCTCGCAGTGGAAGTGAAGGTACCCTCCGAGCCGCTGAGCGCACCGGTGGGCACGACTGCCGAGCTGACCTGCAGCTACAGCACATCAGTGGGAGACAACTTCGCCCTGGAGTGGAGCTTTGTGCAGCCTGGGAGGCCTGTCTCTGAGTCCCATCCTGTGAGCTGAGAGCAACCGTGCTGAGTAGGGTTGGCAGGGAGAGGCAGTGACCCAGGTGGGCATGGGAGGGTGCATCTGGGCATCAGTGTGCTTGGATGATAAGGTAAGTGGTAGCTGATAAGGTAAGGTAACTGATCTTTTCAGGGATGCAGTCTTCCGGACCCTGTATCATCCCCTCCTCTCCCATGGCTCCTACATCCAGCTCCTGTGTTAGTACAGTCCTAGTTTCAGTTAATAAACTATTGCCGCTAAGGCATTGTGGTTAATATTAGGATAATATGCTGCCTCTCCTAGGACTATTTGCATGGGTGTCCACTACCCTGGTTACAGAGAGCCAGGTGTAACTGAAAGCAGCAAATTTAGTTCATTTAGCACCTGGAAGGGGGTGATGTTTGGAGCAGATAGATCTTTGTGGTTTTAGCTACAGGGTATGAGCCTCCCTGGTTAATGTGAGGGGTCTCTTATTCCCACTTTTATGAGGAAGGACTGTAGAATTGATGCCAGGCAGGAAAAGGCACTCGTGTGTATTATCTACCTCTCTCCAGATCCTATACTTCACCAATGGCCATCTGTATCCAACTGGTTCTAAGGCAAAGCGGGCCATCTTGCTTCAGAACCCGCCCACAGGAGGCGTGGCCACGCTGAAACTGACTGATGTCCACCCCTCAGATACTGGAACCTACCTCTGCCATGTTAATAACCCGCCAGATTTCTACACCAATGGGTTGGGGCTAATCAACTTTACTGTGCTGGGTAAGGCAAGCTGGGGACCAGTTAGCCACCCACATACCTGAAAGTTTGCACTGGCCTTGCTAAGTCTCCCCATGTCCTCATTGTCAGCCTGAGCACACAACTGCACTGGGGACCCTAAAGGAAAATACCCCCTTTCCCAAGTCTTCTAATCTAGATGGTCATGCTCTGACTCCACCCTCCACAGAGACAATCACTTCCTTCAGGGCCTGGTGACAATGATTGTAAGAGAAAAAGCCTTTCCCACACATGGGGACTGAGTCATGTCCCCAGCAGCTCCATAGTGAGGGAATATTCCATAGGTAGCTAGATTATTATTCTCAAAGTCAGTGGCAGAAGAGGGGAGTGGTCATTAAAGGAACAAGGGCCTCTGTCACTGAGTACCACCTTTGTGTTCTGAGCTTCCTTCTTACTTCAAACTAGAGCCTGCTCAGAGGTGAGCAACTAGAAAAAACTATTAAAGAGGCTGGGGGTGTTTACATGGAAAAGACAAGACCTAGGATGTGGTCTATTCCTGCTGTATTCAAACCGCTGAAGGACAGTCATGTAGAGGAGAGATTGTCATTTCTCCTTGCAGGCCCAGAGGGCAGGAACTGGAAGTAATGTGTGGATATTACATCAACACAGATTTTGGCTCACCATGAGAATGAGTTTTCTGACCATCAGAATTTCCAACAGGGCAAATCCCTTCCTCAGGATGCAGTGGGGTGTGAACAGAAGCGGGCCTTTATTTTGGTAGGGGTATTAAAGCAGGAAGTTTAGTGCTTAATGAGGGTCAGGTGGGAAGATTGCTGAGGCGCTTTCTGTGGTTTTTGCAGTGCCTCCCAGTAACCCCTCATGTAGTCAGAGCGGGCAAACCTCTGTGGGCAGCTCTGCTGCACTGAGATGTCGCTCTTCTGAGGGAGCTCCCAAGCCAGTGTACAACTGGGTGCGCCTTGGATCTTCTCCTACACCGTCCCCTGGCAGCATGGTTCAAGGTAAGGGCCCCAGGCATCAGGAAGAGGGGACCTGAGATCCGGACAAATCTGGCCTCTTAAGTCCTACACAACCAGATTACTAGTTCCATGGCTAGGAAGATGAGGAACACCTCGATACCTTTCCCTGGCTCTTCCTTGGCTTTCTGTAATGTCTTTCCTGCACTGTCTGTGTCTGGGTGATCCTGGGAGCATTTCTCAAAGTAAATATACTGTGATATCCAGAAAGAGAGTGGAGGCAGAGAGCATTCTGATGATTCCCACTTGTCTACTTTTGGAAACTCCTTTTCGGTTTCTTAAGAATCATGAATCACTTCCAAGATTCCAAAAAAGGAAACTGAGGCAGAGTAGCCTGGACTGGCTTCAATCTTTCAGCCAATTACTTTGGAGGAACCATTTATTATTATTATTATTATTTGAGACAGAGCCTTAAGCTGTCACCCTGGGTAGTGTGCTGTGGCGTCACTGCTTACAGCAACCTCGAACTCCTGGGCTTAAGCAATTCTTTTGCCTCAGCCTCCCAAGTAGCTGAGACTACAGGCGCCCACCACAACGCCTGGCTATTTTTTGGTTGTAGCTGTCATTTGGCAGGCCCGGGCTGGATTCAAACCTGCCAGCTCTAGTGTATGTGGCTGGTGTCTTAGCTGCTTGAGTTACGGGTGTGGAGCCTTTTTTTTTTTTAGACAGAGTCTTACTTTGCCAAGCTTGGTAGAGTACTGTGGCATTATAGCTCACAGCAACCTTGGACCTCAAGAGATCCTTTTGTCTCAGCCTCCTGAGTAGCTGGTACTACAGGGGTTCACCACGACACTTGGCTATTTTTTTTTTTAAAGGCACAGGGGTCTTGGTCTTGCTCAGGCTGGTCTTAAACTCATAAGCTCAAGCAATCCACCCGCCTCAGCCTCTCAAAGTGCTAGGAACACAGGTGTGAGCCACCACGTCCAGCTGGAAGAACCAGGCTTAGCTTCTCAGCTTTCTCTTGAAGCCTCCAGTAACTCTTTCTCCTCCCAGTCCCAGCAAAGTCCTTTATCAATCCAGATCCACCCCCCACAACCCCAGGATAAACTCCTGTGTGCTCTTTTAAAGCAAAGGTAAGCAATTGAGAAACACATTTGGGTCAGCTGAGAGCCACCCAAGATGATTCAGTTTCTAGCAAGCTAACCTTTTACTCCCGACTAGGAACCCGACATCAGCCAGTAAGTTTCCCGCCCCAATTCCATTGCCAGTTTCTGATCCCTTTATGTATATACAGTTCCCTCAAAAGGCAGCTATGTAGGGTGGAAAGAACACAAAAGTTGCAGTGATTTGGAATGCCTTTCTGGGTTCCTTGGGACAAATTATTTCCTTTCTCTGAACCCATAAAATGAGGTTAGACTCTTTCTGACAGAAATGTAAGTGAAATGAGTTCTCCTCATAGCTGGTGCTCACAGGTGGCACGAGTGGTGGAACACTTCCTCTCCATCCTCTAGATGAGGTGTCCGGCCAGCTCATCCTCACCAACCTCTCTCTGACCTCCTCCGGCACCTACCGCTGTGTGGCTACCAACCAGATGGGCAGTGCATCCTGTGAGCTGACCCTCTCTGTGACTGGTAGGGTATGCTGGGAAGATGCCAGGCTGGCAGGCTTGGGGTGGGGAGGCTGTATGGAGCTGTCTGAGGATGGGCAAGGAAGGTCTGTAACTCTGAGGGTCCTATGTCTCCTTAGATCCCTCCAAAGGCCGAGTGGCCGGGGCTCTGATCGGGGTGCTCCTGGGTGTGCTATTGCTGTCAGTTGCTACCTTCTGCCTGATCAGGTTTCAGAAAGAGAGGAAGAAGAAGCCCAAAGGGACCTATGGGGGTAGTGACCTTCGGTGAGCAGGAGGGCTGGGGGGTGGTGCAGAGTGGGAGGAAAGGGCTGGGGTTAAAAATGGGTGCCTGCAACCCTCCAACTCTGATATTGCAAAATGTGTTTAGGGGTGGGGGCGCTGCCCCCTCTTCATACTTAAGAAACACAAGTGGCTTTTCTGTTATATTTCCATATGTACTATAACTACCTGGAAGCTTTGTCCTGAGCATTCTGCTGAGTTTAGTTCTGTTTGAGGTAATCAGGAAAGGAGGGGGGAAAGCTGCTTCTGCCATTTACTTAAGCTGCTAGTCTGGGTCCAGAATGTACTCAACATTCAGATTCAGGCCACTTCCCAGCCCTCTTAGGGGGTGTGTTTGTGTGTTATGCGGGGTAGGGACTGATGAGCTTGGAATCTTCATTTTAACCAAAGTTCTGCAGATGATTCTCATGAACAGTAAAATTTAAAAGTCCCCAGGTTAGAGGATGGCTGTCCTCCGAAGGATGCTTCTACCCTTCACTAAGAATTTCCCTAAATCCATCAGGGAGGACGCCACTGCTCCTGGGATTTCTGAGCAAACTTCTGTGAGGGCTGATCCTAGCATTGGGCTGCTGGAGAGGCCCCCGTCTGCCAGCACTGTGACCACCACGAAGTCCAAGCTCCCTATGGTGGTCTGACTTCTGATCCCCGAGGGCAGTGAAGGAGGATGCTAATAATTAAAAATCTTTGGGTACCATATTGACTCCCTCTTCTCCCCGGTGGTATGTCAAATTCCTCTAGGTGATTTGACGAGTATTACCAGTAAGGGAAGGAACGAACGAGCTTGAAGTCCGGGAGACGACGCCCATAGGCAGGAAGTTTAGCTGGGTCAAGGGAGCAGGTTTCGACATGGGTACTGCTCGCTCCACCTCTGCCTTACCCTTCCCCCCTCCACCCACCCCTGACCCATTCATGCTCTTTGGTTTGAGCAAATGAGTCTTGTCAAGCACCAAGGGGTGGCCTTATGCACCCAAACTCCCTCCCCCGGCACCCTTTGAACACTTGGACATTCCTCTTTATTGTTCACATTCCAACCTGGAACGGTCACATGCACACACTGAGATTAAAAACCTTCCGGCCACAGCCCCAGGAGCCCTGTGAGGGACCGGGCTGGCACAGGCAGGGGCGGGGGCGGGGCCGCGGAAGACTCCTCCTACCGAGCCTCCCAGGCGCTCGTTTTGCATAAACAAGAGAGCTGGAGAGGCTGCTCTCAGAGTGCGCTAGGGAGAGGGAAGGGGACGCGACAGGCAGGTGTGGGGTTGGGACTTCCCTTCTGATCAGAGCAAGGGGCATCTGACGCCGTGAAAACCCTCTTCCCCTTTCTCCTTGTCCCGAGCCCAAGTGCTAGGCTGGGACGGGAACGGCACAGAGACGCAGGGCGCCCCTTTTAGCTGCGCACAGAACCAAAAGACTTGTTTTTGGAGTGTACTTGGGTGACGCTTAGGGCGCCCTCCGCAGTGCGCGCAGGGAAGCACACCGAGGCTGCGGAGGCAGAGCTGCATGCTGGGTGCGGAGAGAGGTGGGCGAGAAGCAAAAGAAGGAAGATTTGGGAGCTCAGGGTTTAGGGCAGGTTGGGGAGGAAGGGCAAATAGGGGCCATACTGGACTAGAGACTAACTAAAAGGGCACGGACTCCGCGACGGAGTCTGCCTGGGAGGGGGAGTTTCTGGGAGGCAGGGGGCTCCTGAAGCTGGCAGGTTGGTGGTAAGGAGGGGGTCACAAACACGGCAGGGAAGTCTTGTCACTGCGAAGGGGACGCGGCATCCATCTCTCCTCGGGAACTGAGGAGAGAGAAAGTCTGAGAACCTGCCCTCTCCTCGTATTTCCACCACCACCCCTTTCTGTGCCAGGATACTTGGGTGGGTAGTCCCAGGGGACCCTAGCCACCCAGAACGTCCCCGCCCGAGTCACTGTGTCGAAGTGAGCCCTGCTGCAGGTACGTGTGTGCACCGCGGTGTGTTTCTATCCCTCGGCCAGGTTAGTGCAGCCAAATGGGGCTGACTGCGTGTCTGTATTGGTCCAGTGGTGTCCTGGTCGTAGCCTCAGGCATCCTGATGTATCAGAAAACCCGAAAGCGCAGGGTGCATTTTCCCTGGCTGGGAGGGGTGAGGGCGGACAGAGGGACGGGTAGGGGATTTGGTCTTTTTCTCCCATTCACGGCTACCACCCTGCCGCTTTGGGGTAGTATCCGTTACCTTCGAAAATGCTCAGTTCTTCTTTGGTCCAGAGCGGGGCAGAGGGAGGGTAAAAAGGGAGAAAAAAGTGAGCCCTCGGAACCCACAGCACCCTCGGCCTCCTCCCGCCGTCCCACTCATCCCAGATCTCGGATTTCCAATCCCCCGCCTTCAGCTCCCTACACCGCACCCCCCTCCCCCGCCCTCCATAGTCTGCCCCGGTTCTTGGGAGGAGGGCTGGGTAAGGACGCCTCCAGCCCGCCTGCCTCACCTGGCCTAGTCTCCGCTGGGGCCACCGCCCGCGCCTCCCCGGGCGCTCCCTGCTCCGCCCGGCCCCCCAGGGCCCGGGCCCTTCCGGCCACGCTCTCCGCTCTTTATCTTCTTCCGCGCCATGTGGCCCCGGAAACTCGCCTGGATTTTGGCTGCGGCCGCGTTCGCGCCGGGATCGTCCAGTGGGATGTCGAGGATGTCGTCGTCCGGCTTGGAGCAGGCGCTCTCCTGGGGGCGGGGCAGGGGGGTTCTTATGAGGTGACTGGATCG
Organism: Galago senegalensis; assembly: GCA_963575145.1. Classification (NCBI taxonomy): domain Eukaryota; kingdom Metazoa; phylum Chordata; class Mammalia; order Primates; family Galagidae; genus Galago; species Galago senegalensis. The sequence continues at coordinate 16,498 of CAUYTI010093085.1, read as the reverse complement.
TGATCCCGCGAGGGTGGGATAGGAACACAGCCCTGGGGGGTGGAGAGGAAGGCACGCGGAGTGGGAGGTGCAAAGATAGAGTTGAGGGTGGGGAGGGGGTAAAGCAGGGTCTCACACTGGGGCGGGCGTGTTGGGGAGAGGGAGCAGCAGGCCAAGAGGAAGGTTTGCGACCAGGTGGACACAGCTGGGCGATAGCTACCATTTAATCACTTACCTTGTCCCAGGTGCAATAACATAGTGTTTTAGAGACATTATTTTATATAGTCCTCAAAAATAAAGCTATGACGTACATTTTTATTGCCATCCCAGTTTACCTCTTAACAAAAATGACTGGAATGTTTAAAAACCTACCTGGGTCATACAGGTAGTTAGCAGTTGACTTAAGATTCAAACCCTCGTATGTCAGGTCCAGAATATATTTTTAACCCCTACTTTGTAGAATAAGCAAATGCAGCTTAGGAGATAAACCAAAGCTTGACCACCGCTTGCTGTAACTGTGAGGTCTTGGGCAAATCATCTAATCCTTTCCTATCTCAGCTCCTTCATCTGATAAATCAGAACAATAATATCCGCTTCTATGGGTTGTGGGAAAAAACAAATAGCATGACATGCATAAAGCTTCTGGCACAATCTAGTTCAGGTGTCCTCAAACTATGGCCTGCGGGCCACATGCGGCAGGCCTAGGACATTTATCCCGCCCGCTGGGTGTTTTTGCCGTGGCTGCCTGTCTTACTTAGCAGCCAACGGCCAGGGGACCGCAGTCTGGCCCTCCAACGGTCTAAGGGACAGTGAACTGGTCCCGTTTAAGAAGTTTGAGGACCCCTGATTCTAGTTGCTCAGTAAGTGGTAGCTATTATGGTTGTCTTAAACTGACCTGTAATAAATTGATGTGAAACGGTGGTTTTCACAGGCCCAAAGTGGTCATATAATAACAATTTCACCTGGTTCAACCTAATAATAATCAGACCCACCCCTGCACCCCAAAGTAGGTTTCTGCTTCTCTGACAGCCTTCCCTAGCTGAAAGTAGAAAGGGTTAGACGGTGCAGCGGTTCTCAACCTGTGGGTCGTGACCCACAGAAACTGTATTCAAGGACTGTGGCATTAGGAAGGTTGAAAACCTATTGATTTTGGAGGCAAGGCTCTGGATTGGAGAGAGGTGCAGCTCCTGTGCCCCTTTGTTGGTTAATATTACCATTAGTGCAGGTTGGGATAGGGGTGGTTACTATGAAGTTGGAAGGGCCTTTCTCCTTTGATCTGACCCTCTGGCTTCTAGGAATTTGTGCCCTTTTTTTTTTGCACGATGACTTTCACAGCTTTCACTGTTTCTTCTAGGATGTGAGATGACCAAGGTCTCACACAGTAATGGCAATTCAGTTCTGCACATTGCTCAATCCAAGTCACAGAAGTGGACAGGATATGAGTGAGGTGGCTTCAGTGATCACTGTTCTAGGCAGGTTCTACTCCAGAAGTGCACGTTCCAATTCCAGTTGCCCAAGCCTAGTTTACAAATGGCTCCCCTGTACCATGTTTCCTGAGGCTATCCTCACTTCCCCGGCTTCAGAGTTCTTTAATTTGTGCTGGAGAAGTCCACCATCCATTTAAACATGGCTAAAAGGCATTAGGAATAGGCCAGTGTGGAGGGGCCGGACAAATACATTCTTGTCTTTCACAGGTCTAGAGCTTTCCCTGACATCTTATTTCTCACCTAAAATCAGAAATAACTCCTTTGAGTTCTTTGATTCTCAGAACTCAAGTCTTTCTTGGAATATTTTCAGGGAATAGTGAGGCTCCTTCTCAAAAGGGAGCCAACAATCTTAAATAACCATTCCTGATCCACCTCATCTTGATGGCCTTATAGGAGGTTGAGTGGGGGAGGAACCCTTCTGGGAAGGGGTATCTTCCCTCAACTGTGCTAAGACCTGACCTGCTATTACCATCCCACCCCAGCTGGATCCAGAATGGAAATCGAGACCAACAGACAAAGCCACCCCTGACCCTCTGCTCTTCTCTAGAATCAGCTGTGTTTCCCTCCAGCTCAATTCTCAGGACAGAGCCGCTAAATGGCAAAACTAAAAAGACAGTAAAAGGAGTCTGGAAAGGGGTTCATTGGTCATGATGCCTGGGGACAGGGCCTCCCATAGCCTAGACTGCAGTAGGACATCTGGCAGGGGTGGTCATGGGGGAGGTGGAAAGTGCATTGGTTAGCAAAATAGGAACCATGGCCTCTAGTCCCAGCTGGGCATATTACTTCACCTCCAAGTTTCATTTTTTTCAGCCACAACTAGAACTTGATCTAAAGGAATAACGTCTCCTTCAATCCCCAGATTCTAATAGCTTTAAAGATTATCCTTGCCAGTTGTGTCAGGTGGCCTCTGCTAAGCATTTTGCACAAATTACCCAATTTAATCCCCATTTTAGGAGTCAGGATATAGCCTCAGAGACGTTTTGTAACCTACGTAAGGTCATTTAGCTGCCAAATAGTGAGGTGATTGGATTCAGTAGCCTCTACTGTTAGCTAATGTCTTAGGGCAGGTAATTATTTCTCTGAATTCAGCAGGATGAAGCCAACTAGACTAATAAAGGAATAGGATCCAAAAAAAGTTACTTTGCTTTTTCAGATTAAATGAATGCGAGAAAAGTGATATATGGGGTATGTGTGTGTGTATGTATATATATATGGCTCTCTCTGTCATTCAGCCAATGCAACATTCTAATCAACATCTCTGTCTGTTGACAGAAAAAAACATGAAACAATGTTTTCTTCTTCCTCATTTCTGTTTGAGTTTTCTTGCTAAGGGGAAAGAGGGACCAAGGCAGGACTAGGCTCTTCCCAAACATCAGGCAAGGCGATCATCTTGCTCAGGCAGCTCAGGCAGCCCCAAAATGAAAGATGAAGGACTTACCTCGAGCCCCCAAGAGGTACCATGCTGTTCTCTTTACAAGTCCCTGCTACTTTTCAGCACTGAGTCCAGCCCACCAGAAGGTGGTAGGAAGATGCCCAGCCCCACCTCTGCCCTTCCCCAACTCTCCACCTTATCACCCTTTCTTCTCCCCAAACCCCTCCCTGCACAGGAGGGGTTTATGTCTCTCTTGCTCAGCCTTTGTCTCTCCAGACCTAGGACAGGATATGAATCGAGAAGGCTCCTGTGCACTGGGTGGAATGGGATAATTGTGTATCTATACCTATTGGGTGAGGAGCCTCCCCTTTGTAGGGGACATTGATTCCAACCACATCTAAGAATCCCTCCGTATGGCTTCCTGAGCACTTAAGAGCACAGTCCTGGGTGGACCAGGGCCTGCAAGCAGGGATGCCAAATCCTACCCTAATTATTTCTGCAGACACCAAAGGAGACAAGCTGCATTCCTTCTCTGGCTTCTTGGATCCTTTGCTTACTCACTGACCATGCCTCCTGCTTCCCCTTCCCCAGCCTCCACACTCCTCTCCCCTTTCCCACTCATATCCCAGAATCCATTATGTATTTATTTTCTCTACTTTATAAGACACTGCTGGGGGTTAGGGGCTCTTCTTCAGTGGACCCCAGGAGAGTGGAGCCCTTTCACAACAATAATTGTTTCCTGGAGCATAATAAGAAAAGGGAATAGGCCGGAAAGAGACATGTTATCAGGGGGATGGGGTGGGTTGTAGATGATTGATGTCTCGCTTTTATACTTTTCTTTAGTTTTTACATTTTCTGTTATGAGCATATTACTTTTACAATGAAGAAAAACAGTACAGATTCAGAGGAGGGGATAAAGTATAGCTCTTCGAATCAGACAGAGCTATGCTGAAATCCTGCCTCCTTGGGAAAATCATTTAATCTTTCTAAACCTCAGTCTGAACATCTGTGAAATAACGCCACCTCACCCAGGGTTGTTGCCGTGATTAAATGTAAAGTGCTAGGTACACGGTGAGCATTCACAAACTGGCAACCATTATTGACACTAACAAGAGTTACAATTACAACAACCAGGACTTGCCCCTACAGTTGCTCAGGGTCTTGGTACCCAGCCATAAGGAAATCTCACCTCTTATAGAACTGGGCTATCCTTTCCTTCCAAACCTCACTTTTTTTTTCTTTCGTAGCCATGGGATGGAGGGTAGGGAGCAGGCAAAGTCAGTAACCTCTTGTATCATTAGCTGAGTTGACTGAGTGAAAATACAAAGACTTTGGAGGAGTCTTTCTCCATATGTAGGGGCTAAAAATAAATAAATGAACACACATATTTTATATACGTATGAGCACTGGACTCTTCCAGTGAGGCGGGTCCTGTGCCAGGCGCTGTCATATGGAGCCACCTTAACAGCAACCCGCTTTGGCTTTAGGCTCCTGCTGTCTCCAGGTTTCCGTGTGGGCACTGACAAACGCAGACACTTCCTTCCCTCGCCAGCAGGGCTCTCCAGCGGTCACTTCACCCAGCCCCCCGCCAGAGCGGAAGGCATTGGGGGCCGGCCAACACCCACCCCTCCGCCCCAAGAACCACATTGACTCGGCTCTCCGGTGCTCATCAACACTGCTAAGATAACCAGTATGAATCGATTATCCCAGCCTGCGCTGTACAGGGCGCTTAGGCGGTTGTTGAAGGCTCTGGAGCATCAGCCGGTCCGCCCACCCAGGCGGCGGCAGTGGGATGGGAAATAGGGTGGAGGCCGAAAGCCCGGAGAAAGGAGTCGCCACAGCTCCCTAGGTGACGGTTTCCAGCGTCTCCCTGGGGTATCTGTGTGGGGAGTAAGTTCCTCCTCTCGTCTAACCTCCAGCGTCCCTGTCGCAGAGCCCTGCCGAGATCCCAGTCCAACCTAGACTGCCAGGCTGATCGACGCTCAGACGCCCCCGCAAGTTGGGGAGCATTTTTCCTGGGGCTTCCAACTCCGGCGAGCGCCTTCATCACCCACCACCCACGTCTCAGTAGGCACCCCTTTTTGCTCCTAGGTCTTCCGTACCCACTTCCATTCCTTACTCGCCCTCCAGGGGGTTCTTGGTTGCCCCTTGCCCCGAACCCAGCTGAGTGCCGGTCTCCCGGGCCCCCTAACTTACGGTGCAGCAGTCCATGCTGGTGTTGGGGGTCCTTGCCTGGGGCGGACGCTGGCGTAAGGCGGGGGTGGGGTCTGTGTGATGCTGGGTGGGGGGTTCAAGGGCTGTGGGTCGCCAGCCGACCCGCACCGAACCTGCAGCTCGCCTCCCGGGTCCGGTCTCCCGCGCTCGGCTCCGCTCGCGAATGTAACCTGAGCCCCGCGGCCGGGAAGCCAATCAGAAGCCTTCGGCAGGGTGGGCGGGGACAAGTGGCGGGAGGACCACGCCCTCTCTCTCGCCTCCCTCCGCCGCGCTCCCCTCCTGCCCCAACCCCTCCGCCCACACGCTTGTATTTATTCCCCCTACACGCCATCCTCCCAACTCAATCCCCTGGCTTGCTTGCTACGCGGCAGACTGCCAGGCAGATGCATGCTGGAGTAGGCAGACCAGACGGAGGCCCCCGACATCCCTGGCACAAACACACTCACATCTGGGCCCAAGCACCCTCTCCCGCCCATGAATAGAAAACCACGCACCCCTCACCCACCTCTCCATATTTCCACAACCTAGCTGAAGTCCCAAATATGGCTCCCTCTAACTTCCCTCCCCCTCAGTCCGCAAAGAAAAGCTCCTTAAGACGTGCAGTAAAAAAAGTCCCATCATCACTCCCGCTACAGAACAGAGAAAGCTGTTGGTAGACAACCTGGTGACGGGCACGCGCGGACACAAAAGCTCCGAAGGCTCACTTGTCCACATATGACAGACACTACCAGGCTCATTAAAAAGTGTTCTCCCAACACACGGACACTACGGTCACAACCTGCAAAAATGATTACATAGACCTTGTATGCACGCCCTGTGCGGTTCCAGGTGGGTTCAGATACCTTGTTGTGGACACACACCCCCCACAGGCAATCACCCTACTCGGGCTGTCTGTATTGCGTGTCTATTACATATCTATCGATCCATCATCTATTATCTGCCAGTATGCCCTGCACCAAACCAACAAAACTCCCTTTGTGTATGTTTATGATATGGGTTCAGACTTGGAAGAAACACCCCTCACACCAGACTCTCCCTGACATCTTGATCTACTGCCTTGGAATAAAGCAAAAACTGGCCACCCTCACACTTGATCCTGGGAAGAAGAAATATACCCTAAACCCAAGTATAGGCAATTAGAAGTTAATAGAGTCTTTGGGTCTATGATGAGGAAGGATGTGGGCTTTGAGAGAGGCTGAGAAGGGGAGATATGGAAGGAGCATCTGGGAGGGGCAGTTTGTCACTTTTGTGGTCACCAACCACCCCTGACTTGTCAGGGTGCCAGGGCTGGCAGTGAGGCGTGTTATTTGGGCAGAGTCAGCCTTCTCTGAGAAAACTATAAAGAGCCTTTCTCAGCTGAGGTCCTAGAGGAGAGAAGGAGGAAAGATGGCTGCTGCCTAGAGTAAAGCAGAGGGGAAAGCCCTGTGGCTCTGGGTGTGACAGGGGACTCCCAGGCACTGCTGCAAGGCGTTCCCAGCCACTGGCCAGTCCCACGATGGCTAGTACAGGCTTCCTTCCCACCTGAACATTTGGCTCGCAGGCTTTCCTTGGCAAAGGGAAAATGAGTTGGGGAAAATTCCAGTGTCCACTCAGGATGGGGCTAGCTTAGCCAGCTGAGGCCCTGAGCTGAGCTGGATGCTGGCTGGGATTCCAGGGCTTAGGGTGTAGGGGTGTCTCTCTCAGCATGTTTGGGACCCACCCACCCTTGTAACTAAAAATCTGTTCCCCAAGCTGTCTCTGGCACATCTTCCATCTCCCCACCTCCACCAAATGGCCAGATGTCTTGGGAACCCAGGCCCTTGCCTATGTGATGGGCACATCTGGAGCCTTAGGGTGTGCCAGTTCCTGTCGGACGTCATCTCCAGAATTCAGAGGGGAGAGGAAAGAAGGAAATTGGGGTGACATAGTAGATACCAGGCCTAGACTCTATGCTTTTCTCTTCCCAAATTAGAGCTGAGGAATTCGGGATTTGGTGAGTTTGCAGTAAAGTCTCCTAAGTTGCTAGGCAACATCCCTGTGCAGGCTGCTCTGCCTCTGGGCCCTTCTTCCTGCTGGTCAGAGCTGAGAGGGAGGTATCTTTACACACACACACCCCAAACTCCCACACAGGCAGCATAGCCTTTGCCTCTTCCTGAAAAACACCTTTGTGTAGGGTGAGGGTGTCTCTGAACACTGGCGGGTCCACAGGAGAACAGATACGGCAACTGTCAATTCCATCTGCAAAACAAGCGTTTCAGTAGCAGCCCACTTGAGGCGCCTACGCAGAACTGGCCACAGTGCTCGCCCTGGGGGATGGGCTGGCTCTGAGGTGAGAAGGCAGAGACGGGAATGAGAAGACACACTCACACAAGCTGAAATACCAGAGGCAGGAGCAGCAACCTCTATGGTCTCACATACACATAGACCCAAAGACGGGGTAACGCACACTGCTCATACATCCACAGAGTCACACACCCTGAACAGGCTGTCACACACTGACATCCAAAGACATGCTCAGGGTGGACTCCTTAGCCTTAGCCACTGTAGGGCCAGGGCAGACACTAACCCTTGTGAAAGAGTTCCTCTTTTACACCTCTAGTTGGCTGGAGTTCATCTGCGTGGTGGGCTGGTGAAACTCTGAGCCTGTGATTCTCAAATACAGGAGCTGGGAAAAGCAACAGGTGCAATATGGGATGCCCAGGTCTGGGTCTGCAGGGCTTTGGTCCTCGGCAGAACGATGATTCTAGGAGACACTTCCCACAGCAGCATTCCTGGCCCAGGGCTGGTGCTACTAGTCTACGTTAAGAATATTAGCTTCTGGCTTGGTGCCTATAGCTCAACCGGCTAAGGCACCAGCCACGTACACCTAAGGTGGCAAGTTCGAATCCCCAGCCCGGACCCGCCAAACAACAATGATGGCTGCAACCAAAAAATAGCCGGGCGTTGTGGCGGGCACCTGTGGTCCCAGCTACTTGGGAGGTGGAGGCAGGAGACTCGCTTGAGCCCAGGAGTTGGAGGTTGCTGTGAGCAGTGAAGCCATAGCACTCTACCAAGGGGGACAGCTTGAGGCTCTCTCTCTCAAAAAAAAAAAAGAATATTAGCTTCTAATCACCTGGACTTGGACCCAGTTGTTGTCCCTGACCTTCCTGTACAGTTGCCAACCCCCATGGCTACTGAAGGGGAAGGGCTGAAGGCCTGGAAAGGAGATGAGGTCCCCAAATGAAGGGCTGGGGCATGTGGGTCCTGTGAGATGATGACAACAGGGGAGCATGGAGGTAGAGGGTTAAGAGTAAAAGCTGTGGCAGGCAGAAGAGGAGATGGTTAGCACAAGAGAGTCTGGAAGATGGATTAGTGGGAAGCTTTTGTGGTCCAATACAGATCCTTCTTGGGACAGATGGAAGGGGATTTGGAGAGGGCTGGTCCTAGTAAGCAGGGAGAAAAGCCAAGACATGTGACAATCTATTTGCCAATGCTTGTGGCTTCCCCTCCTTGGAGTGGGCACTTTCTGAACATAACATCCCAGCTCGAGCCCACAGAGGGACTCCATAATAAGAAAGAGGCTGAAAAGTAGGAGGCCTGTGCCTTTGGTGGAGCTGATCTGGGGGCTTCTTAGGTCAGGATTTTACCCATTTGAGTGGAGGGGGTGGAGGGAGCAAGAAATTCAGTTTTCGCTGCAAATATTTCAGCTTTTGCTGTCATATTTTTAGCAACCTGGTTGGCAGAGGAGGAGCCCGGGTACATTTTTAAAGGGGCCTCTGCCAGACTGGAGGCCTCTTCCCACCCTCACCCGACATGTCATAAAGGAGAGGGGGGAAGAGCCTGTGGCTTAAGGGGTGCATTCAAATGTAAAAAACACATTTGCTGAGCATTAGGTGACCATGAAGTTATCTTCATCAATAGTGGCCAGGCATAATGATCAACATTGCTATTATGAGCGTTATTAAAGAGGATAAATATTTCTTGAACTTCTGCTACGTGCAAAGTTCTGCTAGGGACACAACAGATTAAAGGTTTGATATAGTTGGTAAGATGGGGAGAAAGCAACACTCTTGCGTGATTATCAGGCTGAATCTAAACAGTGCTTTTTACAAAGTGCTTCCACATCCATTATTTATTGTGGTGCTCTTGAGAACTGTGTGAGGAGGTCTTGGTATTTTTAACCTCTTTTTCCAAGGAGGAGACTGAGGCCTAGAGAAGTTAAGTGGCTTGTTACATGCCCGGCATCAGATTTCTAATGAAATGTGGAGCTAGTGTTAAAACCCAGGAGTTTTAACTTTGAACTCTGTGCTTCCTCTCTAAAATGCACGCAGCACTTGTGCGGATCTCATTGTAATGGGTTATGTGGTAAACAAATCAGAATTAGTTTCTTTGCTCTTGGATCTTATGTGAAGAAAGTACACGTGTATGTGTTTGTTTAAAACAACTTAATATAGGATACGTGCCAAGTGCATGACGCAGACAGTTAATGTCATGGGAGTTGAGGTATGAGAGAAACGACTGAGAATTTGGGTGACCAAGGAAGCCTTCCTGGATGGGGATGCTTTGAAGTAAGAGCAGGACTCAGATCAGTGAAGGGGACCAGGTGTGGAGAGCAGGACATCTGAGGCAGGAGCAGATGTTGTGAGCCATGCCCTGCATTTAGTGTCACTGTGAGCTGTTATGCCACCCCAGCCCAGAAGGGCCCTGAGGACAGCAGTCCCAATCTCCTTCCTCGCACACAGCTCTGTGCCCTGCAGTCATTCATGGTGATATATTAAAGGCAACCAGGGCTACCAGGTTCACACCAACTGGTGCTCATTGGTGTTCAGCAGCCCTGCTGATCCTCAGAGCGCTAGCACACATCTGCCCCTTGCTTCTGTGATGTGGCAGACGTCTGCTCCCTCCACCTCCACCGCTTTTGTTCTTGGTCTTAGTATAGTTCAGAGTCCTGGATGTGGTTGCTCCTTGTTCCTATACTGCTGCAAACATCTACCTATTCTATACTTCTCTGCTCCCCTTTCCTTCTCTTCCCCGAGTTTCCTAATGAGTAGCTAGCTAGTAGCTAGCTAGCTAGCTAGTGTTGGCTAAGCAGTGTGGACACTTGTTCTGCCCACACATCCTGCCTGTAAACATTACACCAACATGACCTTTTAATCACAAGGCAATGACCATTTCATTAACATTTGAATAACAAGCTCTAGAACAAACCTAATAATAACACCTCAGTTTGGGTCCAGAAAAATGCCTGTTTCAATTGATTTTACAAAACACGTGTGTCATTTTTACTTTATTCCATTTAAAGATATCTCCTTTAGTGGGCTAGCTGGATAGTTAGAAGAAATTTCCTGGTTCAACATGTTGATCTACAGCATGTTGATCTACAGGACATTCAGCCCATTCTTGTCATTGTCTACCCCAAGGCAGAAGGGGGAAAACTCTTACCCAGGAGGTGGAGACCCTTTTGAAATCATCCCGAATGAGCCTCTCTTGGAGTGCACGCAGGGGCTGCTACACACTTTCCCACTTCCCACACTCCTCCATGCTATCACTCACTCTCCGACCTCAGAGCTTCAAGCAGTCACTGCAGCTATGCCATTCCTTTGGCATCTAGCATTTATCACTTTAGATCAATACTTTTTTTTTTTTTTTTCTTGAGAGAGGATCTTACTCTGTGGCCCCAAGCTAGAATGCTGTGGCATCACAGCTCACAACAACCTCAAACTCCTGGGCTCAAAGGATCCTCTTGCCTTAGCCTCCCCAGTAGCCGGGACTATACGCGATCGGCCTGCCACCCACTCAGCTAGTTTTTATATTTTTATTAGAGACAGGGTGTTGGTGTGTCACTCTTGCTCAAGCTGGTCTCGAGCTCCTGAAGCCAAGCAATCCAACTGCCTAAGCCTCCCAGAGTGCTGTATTACAGGTGTGAGCCACTGTGTCCAGCCCTAATACTTTTAAAAAATGAAAAAAACCTTTTATTTTAGAAAAACTTAAACATGTGCATATGTAAATTAAGTAGTATATAATGAACTTCACAGTACTCATCATCCATATTCAACAATCTCAACTCTTTATTTTTTTAAAATTTTTGTTATTATTTATTTATTTTGGCCGGAGCTGGGTTTGAACCCGCCACCTCTGGCATATGGTGCTGGCGCCCTACTCCTTTGAGCCACAGGTGCCGCCCAACAATCTCAACTCTTTACCAGACTTTTTAATATTCCTTATGATTCCCTCATTATCATTTTATTCATAAATTTATAAGTATTGTTTCTGAAATATAAAGACTCTTTTTTTTCTTTTTTTCATATATATTCTTTTTTTGAGATAGGAGCCTCAAGCTGTCCCCCTGGGTAGAGTGCCGTAGCATCACAGCTCACAGCAACCTCCAACTCCTGGGCTCAAGCAAGTCTCCTGCCTCCGCCTCCCAAGTAGTTGGGACCACAGGCGCCCGCCACAACGCCCGGCTATTTTTTGGTTGCAGCACCTGTGGCTCAGTGGGTAGGGCACCGGTCCCATATACTCAGGGTAGCAGGTTCAAACCCAGCCCTGGCCAAACTGCAACAACAACAAAAAAGAACTCCCAACTGAGGTGGCCTCCTTCCTGGGAGCATGTTGGGAGATGAAGCACAATAGGGCCTGAAAACCAGGAAGGAGCCTCCTCTGTCCCAGTTCATCTGGTTTAGTCTTACTCTCTGCCTAGTTGCATTTTTTTAATTTTTTTGAGACAGTATCACTTTGTCACCCTCAGTAGAGTGCTGTAGAGTCATAGCTCTCAGCAACCTCAAACTCTTGGGCTCAAGCAATTCTCTTTCCTCAGCCTCCCTAGTAGCTGGGACTACTGGTGCCCGCCACAACACCTGGCTATTTTTAGAGTCGAGGTCTCCCTGTAACTCAGGCTGGTCTCAACTCCTGAGCTCAGGCAATCCGCCCACCTCGGTCTCCCAGACTGCTGGGATTACAGGTGTCAGCCACCACACCCGGTCATTTTCATATTCCCTTCCTTTAGCTTGGCTAAGCATTTCCACTATAACTTTGCTGTGTAAGGGGACAGCCCAAGAAGAGTTATATACTCAGCCTGAGGCCAGAGAGGCAAGTGGGACAGCCAGCATGTCAACATCAGTCCTTAGCATGGCATCATAAGAGGAAGCTAGGTTTCAGGTTTTGTGTGGACTTGGTGCCTTGTTCCATCAGGACATTCTCTTTCCTGTATAAATCTTGGAGGTTTTATTTTTACTTAGAAAAAATAAGTATTCTTTTTTTGTGTGAGACAAGAATCTCACTTTGTCACCCATTGGTAGAGGGCAGTGGAATCATAACTCAAAGCAACCTCAAACTCTTGGGCTCAAGAGATCCTCTTGCCTCATCCTCCCAAATAGCCGAGACTACAGGTGCCCACCACAGGGCCTGGCTATTTTTTGGTTGTAGTTGTCATTGCTGTTTGGCAGGCCTGGGCTGTATTCAAACCCACCAGCTCCAGTGTATGTGGCTGGGGCCCTAGCTGCTGAACTACAGGTGCCGAGCCTTTTTTTCTTATTTTTGAGACAGAGTCTCACTAGGTAGAGTGCCATGGCATTATTGTAGCTTACAGTAACCTTAAACTCTTGTACTCAAGTGATCCTCCTGCCTTAGCCTCCCAAGTATCTGGGACTATAGGCAACTACCATCATGCCCGGCTAGTTTTTCTAACTGTAGTAGAGTTTTTCTTTTTTTTTTTTTTTGACACAGAGCCTCAAACTGTCCCCCTGGGTAGAGTGCCGTGGCATTACAGCTCACAGCAACCTCCAACTCCTGGGCTCAAGCGAGTCTCTTGCCTCCGCCTCCCAAGTAGCTGGGACCCGGCTATTTTTTGGTTGCAGCCGTCATTGTTGTTTTGCGGGTCTGGGCTTGGGATTTGAACCCGCCACCTTAGGTGTACGTGGCTGGCACCCCAGCCGGTTGAGCTATAGGCACCGAGCCTTTAGTAGAGTTTTTCTAATTTTGCTCAGGGCTGGTCTCAAACTCCTGAGCTCAAGCTATCACTCATCTTGGCCTCTCAGAATGCTAGGATTACAGGCGTGAGCCACTACCACACCTGGCTAGACATTTTTTTCATTGAGTTGTCTGACACAGTTGACCCTAATTCCCTTGAGCAAGTACATATGCTAATTACTTCTGCCTACAAGTCCTGTTGGGTGGATGAAGACCAGCTTGCCACTGCTGTTTATAGGGAATTAAGCACTCGACACCTATCACTTTCTTTAAACCAATCCAGATCAGCCATCTGGCTAAAGATGGTGTTTGTAATAACCACCTTCTTCTGAATTTTTGTATGAATTTCTCTTAGTAAATGTTGGTATGTTCTGAATTTCTAGACTTCAGAAGAAAGGAAATGTTGACAGAATTGTCTCAGTGGACTGCCATCCACAATGGCCAAGATACAGTTGAACAAATATTAGAAGTCAGCCATTGTAGGGCCCAGGAGGCAGGCCGTCTGCAAGAGAAAGCTTCCTCAAAACATCACGCATCATATTTATTGTTTCTATTTTTCTTTTTGAGACAGAGTCTCACTTGGTCACCCTTGGTAGAATGCTGTGGCATCTTAGTTCACAACAACCTCAAACTCTTGGCTTCAAATGATCCTCTTGCCTCAGCCTCCCAAATAGCTGGGACTATTGGCGCCCACCACAATGCCTGGCTATTTTTTAGAGACGGGGTCTCTCTCTGGCTCAGGCTGTTCTTGAACCTGTGAACCCAGGCAATCCACCTGCCTCAGCCACCCAAGTGCTGGGATTACAGGCGTGAGCCACTGTGCCTGTCCACCCATCATATTTAAAAGATATACTACAAACCCCAGGATTGGATCATATTACAGGAATTTGGTTATTTGGGCAAATATCTTACCCTGTGTAAAAATGAGAATAATTTTATGCAGATAAACTCTAGCTGTAACCTTAGGAAGTGATAAAGTGAAGTTTGTTTTGAGTTTTTTTTTTTTTATCAGACCGAATCACTGAAAAGTAAAGAACTATTAACTACAAGCTATTGTTATTCTGTAGTTTGTGTGGAACATTTAACTTTAATAAAGTATGCACTGATAGTTATTTAGGTTGATGTATTTTTTAATTATTATTATTTTTGCTTTGCTTTCATGTGTTGGAGGGGGGTAAGGAGGGAAGAGTTGGAATAGGAGCTGGTCTTGGAGGGGTTGTTAGTGGAAATGTTCGTGCTGTTTAGAGAGAAGACATGACTTAGCCAGAAGGAAGTGAAGGTAAAACCACACTTCGTTTGACCCCAAGACCTTCACATATTTCAACAGTCTTGTACAGGTATTCAGAGTTCATCTATACTTAAAAGACGGAGTCAAAGGTCTGTGCTATAGACACAATCCTATCTAGCACATGTTCTCAAAAGAGAAAGAATATAAAGCTTGATCCCTAAAGAAAAGAGAACATTTCCTATTCCTTTGGAATGGGGTGGTGGAGAGTGCTGCCTTATGATTTGCTAAACACATGTTGGATCAACAGGAAAGTCCCCCACTTGAGATAATAAGTGCGGCTGTGTAGACTTTAATGAAATCATCATGGCAGACATTGTTGTTTACCTAGGCAGTGTCCATGCATTCCCCATCTTGCTAACAACCTCAGTTTTATTGGGGTAGTCATGGGTCCAAACATGACAAAAGATCTTATCTAAGTCAATATGGTCAAAGAAATACGAGCAGATCTCTGTTGAGAAACTTTCTAGGAAAGCTTTAACTTTCCGGAGAGGAGAGGGCAGGTGCACCTGGTACAATCAGTCCTCTTTCTTTGAAGTCTGGAGCTGCATCAGCTATCTTGTAAGGTTGAAGTGAAATGTCAACAAGCTAGAATCATGAGGAAAACACCCCCCAACCCTATAGATACAAGACACTATCAAGCATTCTGTAACATTTACCTGAGTAAATCTCTAATAGGCCACCATAATACAAGAGATGTTCAGCTACCTCAGATCAGTGCTCCTGTCATTTTGTCAAGATGAGGGGTGTGTGTGCAACTTGTTCTCAGCGATTCTTTGATGACAGACCCTGAGAAGTCTAAATTAGCATAGCTAGTAATTCAGACACGCGTTTATGCAATCCTGTGCAACCTTGATTCCCCGATTGGTTGTCCTAGATTGGCTTTGCTTAACTGAAAGAATCATTGCAGGATTCGAAGTGACCATTTGTAGTTCCTGTGGTCATGCTCAAAGCCTTTGTGCCCTGGTCTCTCTCACTACTTCTATCACATTAGCCTCTCCCAATTGTCCCATGTCTGAAGTGTTGGCTTGCTATTATTGGAATTACTGGCAATTAAGGAAAGTTCCTTTAAGACCAAAATGAGGACCCAGAGATAAATGAGGACTGGATGGGTTTGGGAATTTTATTTGTGGCCAGATGGCTGATCTGTATTTTTTCTTTTTCTTTCCATCTTTTTTCTTCCCTCCTCCTCCTCCTTCTTCTTCCTCTTCTTCTTCTTTTTCTTCTCCTTCTCCTCCTCCTTCTTTTTTTTTTTTTTTTTTTTTGAGACAGAGGCTCAAGCTGTCCCCCTGGGTAGAGTGCTACGACATCATAGCTCACAGCAACCTCCAACTCCTGGGCTCAAGCGAGTCTCCTGCCTCAGCGTCCCAGGTAGCTGGGACTACAGGTGCCCGCCACAACGCCTGGCTATTTTTGGTTGCAGCCATCATTGTTTGGTGGGCCTGGGCTGGATATGAACCCGCCTTAGATGGCTCACCTTAGATGTATGGCCCAGGCTAGATTCGAACCCATCACCTTAGGTGTATGTGGCTGGTGCCTTAGCCACTTGAGCCACAGGTGCCAAGCCCCTCCTCCTTCTTTTAGACTTGCTCTGTCCCTGGGTTAAAGTGCCATGGCCCCAACCCAGCTCTCAGCAATCTCAAACTCCAGGGTTTAAGAGATCTTCCTGCCTGAGCTTCCCAAGTGGTTAAGACTACAGGCCCCCACCAGGACACTTGAATAATTTTCCTTAGAAATAGGGGCCTCACTCTTGGTCGGTTGGTTTTGAACTCTGGAGCTCAAGCAATCTTCCTGCATCTGCCTCCCATAGTGTTGGGATTGTGGGCATGAGCCACCACAGCCACTCTGTATTGGTTTTTAAAAAGTGATAAAAAAAAAAAAAGTGATAGTGCTGGGTCCGTATTTCCTTATAAATGTCAGTGGTAGGCTGTCCTTCCCTCACTGGCTGGTCACTGGTTTTCTGCTTAGTAAGCAGAAATCATTACTATATGGATTTACTCAAGGTATGGGGGTCAACTATGTTAGACAACCCAATGAAAAAATATCGTACTTGGATGTGGAGAGAAGGGAGAACTTTTACACTGTTGATGGGACTGCAAACTAATACAACCTTTCTGAAAAGAAGTATGGAGAATCTGCAAAGAACTCAAAGTTGACATTCCATTTGAGCCCGCAATCCCATTATTAGGTGTCTACCCAGAAGAACAGAAATCATTTAACCACAAGGACATTTTC
>CAUYTI010093081.1:0-25128 GCA_963575145.1 Galago senegalensis | reverse complement strand
GTCATTCCTTGGCAGTCATTCACTAAGCACCTGCTTTAGAAGCTACAACCTGATTCTAGCCCAAGACTACGGGGAGGGGATGGGGGAGGAGAGGGGAGGGGAGAAGGGCAGCTGGGTGGAGGGAGGGTGACTGGAAAGATCTCCTATATGGTCTGTCTAACAAGGGTACAAATGAACTTTTTTAGAATTAGAGAATAAATGTTTTAACACAATAACTAAGTAAATGACACAAAGTCTATGTTAACCAGTTTGATGAAAGTATTTCAATTTGTATATGAAAACACTACACTGTACCCCATGTTTGCATTAATGTATACAGCTATCATTTAATAAAAAAAAAAAAAGACTGTCCCTATGGAACAGTCCAGAAAATGCAGAGAATCCATCTGCCCTGTGAGCTACGGACACTGACCATTCCTGAACAGGTATACACTCTCCAAAGAATTACACAAGATTATATGAGGAATTTTAGGGATTACTTCCTCCAGGTGAAATGTAATACTTTTCATCACTAGAAACTTGCATGTAGACAAAATCTTACTTTGCATGTAACTATGACAGGCATGCAAATTATATTATTTATGCTACTATATAACTCATTATACATAATATAAATTACAGATCATAATATCTGTGTGTGAAATGGAAACTACTCAGAGAGGGAAGTGACTCTCCCTAGTGGGATACTGAGTCCAAGCACAGGCCACTGTCCCCGGCTGTTACAGCCACAAGAAGAAATCTCCTGCCCCCACACCAAGCTCAACACTCTCCTTGAGCTCTAATTTGTTTTCCAAATTAAGTTACTGCTATTGACCCAAGCGCCTCTCACACCTCCCTTTCATACACATCTCTGCCTCTTTCCCATTTCGTCTTATAACCGGAAAATAAGGAAGCTTAACCCATACAGATCTCCCTTCAGTGTGACAGAGACTGTCATTGTAAAACAAAATCTATGTCATTTTTTTAATCAATCAACTATGACAGGTGCTTAATCTTCATTTCCAGAAAATATCACTCATCTCCATGTGAATTGGTAAGTTCTCCATCAAAATTTTGGCGTCCCCACTGCGGACACTGGCACCCCTTCCCAGCGTGTTATCACTCACGAGGACTGGACATGGGGAAGACAATTCTGATTCAGTCCTCAGCACCACATACACTCCCAAACTGTACTCCACAGAAAACCTGGTGATGACGTGTTAACAGCGCCCCTCACAAAGCAAAACACCTCTGACGATATACATCCGGAAATGCTGGATTCTTCGCTTCTCTCGAGATTTACAAAATTACTGGCATATTAAAGACCCTTCAATCCCTACCACACAGAGGTCTATGGTGTGTGTCTGCCCTAATTTCCAGTATTGCTGGAACAGAAATACTGTTTGACTCTGAGGCAAACACTAACACTCTAGGGGATAGCGCTTTCTTAAGCAACCCCTATTTTAGCCCAGACCCCATGAAATGGTGTGCTCACAGGGGTTTTGCTGTAGAAAACCAAACTAAAGTTTCAGATATAAAAACTTCATTCAACGGTACAGTCAAAAATGTTCTCCTAACAATGAGTTATCTGCAGAAAGTAACAGTATTAAAAAGGAATATGACACAATCAATTTTGGTCTTTGATAGAGTCAAATGGAGGGAGGGACCCGCCCCAAAAGAAATGAATGCATCGAATGTCCCACCTGAGAAAAAGGTGGTGAGCCCACCCCTGCCCTTCCCACCCTTTAAATCCCCATCCACCTTGACCCACGGGCTGACTTCCTTCTCAAGCTCAGCTCACCCCACTCAGGTGGAATCAAGGCTGAAGTTGCCCACACAGAACCTGGACTGTTTCCTTTCGTTTCACGTTTCAGAATAATCTTTTATTTTAAGTCTTTGACCTCTCTATCTTCAAACACCCCAACCTTTTTTTGTAGCATGTAGAAAGCCATTTCTGTAGGTCTTACCTCTGAGTGTGGACTTTACACCAAGCATAAACCAATGGTGAGAAGTTATGCTTGGAAAGCACTTAGCTGCCTGGACCCTTGCAGTTACATCTACACCTCTCAAGGGTCCTTGGGTCATCAGTTGGAACCACTGATCAGATTGCAAGGGTAGTACTAGTGCCCATAATTCAGATGATTTTTCTGTGACAGGTTCACAGGGATTCTCATGTTTAAAGGTAGGGTTAACTTCATGGGCTAAAAACACCCAAATAAAGTAATCTCTGCAGTTAAAACAGATCAAAGAAGCAGCTTTGTGACCCAGTCCTTTGCTCCAAAAATTCCTTTAACAAATTATTTACCCAGCATATCCTACATGGCAGGCAATGTGCTTGTAATCATCCTAGTCTACTCTGAACCTGATGTACGGACTTTTCTCTCTAATAGATACTCAGAGTCAGTTTGATTGGCAACAATTATAATATTATAATAAAACTACCCAAATTTCTTTTTCTATTATAACAATTTTCGATCTGCACAGACACACATGCACTCCACACACACCATGGAATAGTAAGTGGCCGAGAAAACCTGTGCCTTCGACTCATGAAAATTAACTACTGTAAAGTCTTAATTCAAAAAACTACATTTTAAAAGAACAATGATGTCATATTGAGCTAAAAGACAAATATTTATACGTACAAATATGTGTCAAACACAGAGTTATACAGCTTTAATCTAGCGATTTTTTTTATTTTTGTGTTTTTTGGGGGGGTTTTGTATTTTATTTTTGTATTTTTTTATTTTGTGTCATGAATCATAGCATGTAGATTTGGCAAATATTTTACATAAAAGAGATTCCTTCACTGTAGAACTGGGATAAAGACAATGGTGACACAGCCAGGAGGACCCATACCCTCCATCAGCCTGAGTGGAGCAGCACACCTGATCAGGTGCCTTACCGTTAGAGTTCATCTGAGATGTGGTCACCACGCATGCACAAGCTTTTCGATAACTATATTAAATGCTTCTGTGAGATGCTGAAATTCAGTGGAAAAGGTAAAGAGAGATATATTAGTTAATACTTTCACGTGACTTCTATTTTTAGCTGTGGTCCCCTGACAACCAAATCAGAGACAGAGAACGAGGGTCTAACTGTCTGTTGTGAATGGACGAAGATTTGTCCGAGCCCCATTCTTCCAAATTGTGCAGCTAGGGAATTCTTTTATGTCTAGCATAAATGGCCCAGAAGTAACTTGCACTGAAAAACTAAGGAAAAAAAAAAACCCACTGCCGTTCCACTGCACTGCTGATGGTTGATGGAAAGAGAAGACAAAGCCCAGTGAATTCCATACTACAAAAAGAACAATCAAAACTTCCCCCTAATACAGAAAGGCTCAACCCGCAACCCACATGTACGTTGTAAGGAGACCCCGAACTCTGAGTATTCTAAAGAATCCGGGACTCATCAACCCCTGTATATGCTTAGTGTCAAGGGACCACTGCAGTCTTTTACTATCTTTTCTGCCACAAAATCAGCATAAAAGCTTCCCAGTGAAAGGGGTAATAGGTACATCTGATGACACTATTTTGGGTACAATCACAAAAGTTCTGCTTCAATTATAAGACCCCTAAAGCAAAAACTGTACATATCACATTTACTCTGTAAGATTCTCCTCAGTCGTGAGGCCAAATTCAGAGTTACAAAAATTATCTCCTTGGAAATTTACATATTGATTAGTTCATGCACTTGTGTATCTATTCATTTTGAAAATATTAGTCTTTAATAATAAAGAAATGGATGTACATTTTCTAACATCATAGAAAACATACATTTATTTATTCTTTCTTCATTTTCATATTCTTCAAGTTTTCTTTCAACAAATATCTAGTAGGTCCCTATCAGGTGTTGGACCCTAAGCTGGGATAGCTTATAGACACAGCCTTGCCTCATGGGAGACAAAATGAGAGAGAGAGAACGGAAATAAACACCCCCTAATGAAACCCCACACTACAGTAAGGGTTCACAGCGGAAGAGTAAGGAGAAGGAAAAGCAGAGCACGTAACGTAGATCACGGTGAAGCCCTCCACTCCCACCACAGCACCTGGTATTGCTCCCGAGCATGGCAACACAGAAAGACAAGTCGGGCGGCACCTGTGGCTCAAAGGAGTAGGGCGCCAGTCCCACATACTGGACATGGCAGGTTCAAACCCAGCCCCAGCCAAAAAAAAAAAAAAAATAGACAAAAAAACAAAAGTTGCAGAAAGGTGGAGGCAGGCAGGCTAGGGCCAGCAGGACGCAGCTGGTCCAGCTGGTGTAGGCACTGCCGGACCTGCACTCACCTCCTATTCTTAAGGCTTTATAAATTTAGCCCCCACCCTAAGACTCCTATCTTGAGTAGTTCAGGTGGACCCATTTAGGAGACTAGGTTTTGAACTGGAATGCTGTAGTAAGTGACTGAGTTATGCTAAGGGTCCCTGTGGTCTTTGCTTTGAATTTTTATACATAAAACTGTGATTTTAGAAATGGCAGAAGAGCACAGTCTTGGGGAGACCACTCTCCCTGCTCTCCAGAATCCCAGCCTTCTGGCAGAGTTTGGTGGACAGACCCCCCTCTCCCTGCACACTGGCTGACAGAACGGGCAGCCAGACGCTGCTCTGTCCAGTAACAAAGGTCTATGTCAAATACGAACCAGGACCAGAGCAGGAGACTCTGGCACTCCCCAGGAAGACGACCTTTGAAGGATTTACAGGAGAGCAGAAAGGGTGTTGCTGAGACTAAGAAAATTAAAAAAGAATACCACACTAAAAAAGGGTAGCTTTGGGTATATGAGAAGTAAAGATTTGAGTAGAGGTTGGTGAGCCATTCCAGCCACCGCTCTGCAGTTGAGACTTGTCTTAACTTTTGTAGGGCTTTTTTATGCCTTTCAATAAACTCTAAATACTCTAACATGGCCTGTGCTCTTTATTCTATCTCAGTCGTCCTGTCCACTCAGAAGGGGTGTGTGAACTGAAAGCCTCTGGCCAGGGTACACCCAACTGTGGCTTAAAGGACTTCCCTAGCAGGTATGGGGACAGACGGGCCATGAGGCGTGAGGGTGCCAGCGGAGGTTTTTCTGGCTCTCTGCTCACAAGGGATGGTCACCCATCCTAGTCTGTTTTTGTAGGTCCGCATTCCTTAGTGCTGTGTCTTTCCAGTCTTTGTCTGAGCACCCAAGATCCCACAGTTGAAAACTCCAGCACACTTTCAGGACCAAGTCCCAGCGCTGCCATGAAGTTAAGAATGAGAACAGCAGTCCGATCCTAATCCTCAGCCTATTTTCTCTCTCATGTGGTAAGTGGACATAAGGTTCCCCCCCATCACCCACTCCAACAGGCTGACGGGCAGCTTCCCCCTCTATCACCCACTCCAGCAGGCTGACGGGCAGCTTCCCCCTCTATCACCCACTCCAGTGGGCTGACGGGCAGGTCCCCCCTCTATCACCCACTCCAGCAGGCTGACGGTCAGGTTCCCCCTCTGTCACCCACTCCAGCAGGCTGACGGGCAGGTCCCCCCTCTATCACCCACTCCAGTAGGCTGACGGGCAGGTCCCCCCTCTGTCACCCACTCCAGCAGGCTGACGGTCAGGTTCCCCCCTCTATCACCCACTCCAGTGGGCTGACTGTCAGGTTCCCCCCTCTGTCACCCACTCCAGCAGGCTGACGGGCAGGTCCCCCCTCTGTCACCCACTCCAGCAGGCTGACGGGCAGGTTCCCCTCTCTGTCACCCACTCCAGCAGACAGATGATCGATCAGCTTTCCATTATTAAATGTGACATAACACTGGAAGCATTTTATAAACTGCAAACCCGTGTAAACTGCTAGTTATCAACTCCCTAAGGTAAACTTCAACGTGAATTACAGAAGATACCAGATATTCGATAGGTTTTATTTATTTATTTTAATTTTTTTTTTTTTTTTTTTTTTTAGAGACAGAGTCTGTATCGCCCTTGGTAGAGTGCCGTGGCGTCACGTTCACAGCAACCTCCAACTCTTGGGCTTAGGTGATTCTCTTGCCTCAGCCTCCCGAGTAGCTGGGACTACAGGCACCTGCCACAACACCTGGCTATTTTTTTTGTTGCCGTTTGGCCAGGGCTGGTTCAAACCCGCCACCCTCGGTATATGGGGCCAGTGCCCTACACACTGAGCCACAGGAGCTGCCTGGTTTGTTTATTTATTCCAATTATTTGGTATGCTTCAAAATGCAATGATTGGCAAGCATCTTGAGAGGCAGACCCACTAAAGAAGAAGGGTTCTGTTTACCTGTGAGAAACAGAGCTGGCACACCTGGAAGATGGCAGAAAATCAGGGACTGACCCCACATAGCTTTCCTCGTGAAAATCCACAAGTCTGCAGTCTTTTTTTCCCAAAAGAGATCATCCAGGAGGACTCTACCCTGGTCAGACACCTCTGCATTTCTTCACATTCCTACACCATTTAATTAAAAGAACAATGCCCTCTCTATTAACATCTAGCCAGTGGTTCTCAACCTGTGGGTCGCGACCCCTTTCACAGGGGTTGCCTAAATACACCCTGAATATCAGATATTTACATTATGATTCATAACAGTAGCAAAAAAAAATAATTTTATGGTTGGGGGGTCACCACAACATGAGGACCTGTATTAAAGGGTCACGGCATTAGGAAGGTTGAGAACCACTGCACTAGGCTATTCTTCATCCCACCAAATTCATTTGGCAAACAGCCCAAGAGGCTTCAGCTACTTCTTAACTCATTTTACTATTATCTAAGGAAATACAAGCAGCCTATTTTTCCTTTGGAAAACCCAAACATTGGTTGAAGACAAAAACCAGTCATAATTTATCAACTCAAACTGAATTACCTAACAGACATAACTGTTCTTTAACTACACATAAATAAGCAGATCACACCATCAATTCAGGCTGGATGCAACACACCATAAGAGCCCTGAGCCCAGCACTGGCTCCAGCAAGAAGCCCTTCCCCACAGGACCATGCCCACAAGATCCACTTTTTAAAAGATGTAACAACATGAGCTTTACAACCTCCCTCAGGGGAAAGGCAAAAAGCATTCTCTTTGAGCTCTCCACACCATTCATTCTAATATTAAACACGAACTCTCTTCATAAAGAGTACATTATGTAAGGTATTATTGTCATCCATCTCTGAAGTTCACTACACGCTTCCTCATCAGTGCCCCCGCACTGACGCTGATCGTAACTTATGCATGAAAGGGACTGCCAGTGAAAAGTAATGCCCTCAATAAACAGCCCTGTCTCCGAAAGGCGCGCAACCTGAGAGCCAAACCCCAGCACATTCCCTGACCTGACCCAGGCGCACCCTCCAGGTAAGTAGTTTTCCAATCCCAACTGGGTCACGGAAACAGTCTTCCTTTCTGCTGAGTCATCCCCCCCCAGCTTGCTCCCTAATAAGAGCACCAGTACACTTCCCACTTTTAAACTGCTAATAGCAATTCATATGCAAGCTCTGACTATGGCTCAGGGCCCTGGAAGTAATCAGTAAACGACCACTTTCTGGTCACCTGTGATTCTGTGGGTTCCTTTCTTGTGATTTCCTGGGCAGAGCTAAACCCTTTAAGATATCAGCTGGCATCCATTGTGCCAGCAGGCCCTGGGGCACCCAGCTACCTCCCACTGAATCACTGAGGATTAAGTGACTTGCCTAAGGCCAGATGTTCCCACAGACTTGGAAGTAGAACCCACAGCTCCCAATCTTATAAGGCTCTTTCCAAGAGCACTATCTGAACCCCTGGGATTCGGGTCCTCGTGAACCTATCCAGCATTCAGCACTCACTAATGGCAAAGCAATTTGTAGCCTCTAACATGCAGGAAAGTGGGGTTGATTAACATAAGTGTAATTTAAAAAAAAAAAAAAAGGCCTAAAAGCTGCCAAACTTCTAATCCTAGCTCCCTCTGGCCAGAACAACCCTCTCCTCTCCCCCTACTTCTGAAAATGAGTAAGACACAAAGAGATATTGCTAATGTGTGTGTCTGAGCATGAGAAAGATTGTATCCATTTAATAGCGCTGCAGCTACAGAGCTGCTTCTTGAAAAGAACTAAAACTATGTTCTTTGTACCACATTTAACTTCACACCTAGACCCCACCAAAAGCAGATTTTTTGAGAAGAAAATGCAACAAGTGAGAAATGAATACAATAGAACTAACATCATAAATACATTTCAGGCTCTGTGCCCGGAGCACAGTGGTTATGGCTCCAGCCACATACATGGGGGTGGTGGTTTCGAACCTGGCCTGGGTCAGCTAAACAACGGACTCTGGCGGCGGCAACAACAACAAAAACTAGCCGGGCATTGTGGCAGGCTCCTGTAGTCCCAGCTACTTGGGAGGCTGAGGCAAGAGAAGCTCTTATGCCCAAGAGTTTGAGGTTGCTGTAAGCTGTGATGCCACAGCACTCTACCAAGGGTGACATAATGAAACTCTGTCCCAAAAATCAGCAAACAAACAAATAAATACATTTCGTAATAACTAAGGATACACATTACATGTTACACAAAAGGAACTGTAATTTTTTAAAAAGGAAAATACTGTATGATTTATATGCTTGAAATTAAAAAAATTGTAGTTGCAGTTTCATTAAGGTTAATTTTAATAGAGTGATTAAGTATAAAGTAACAAGGCCCACGTTAAACCACAGAAATTAGTAACAATATCACCAGAGTTTGAATCTAGTTTTGCATCCTTGATACTTTATAGTTAATTACGGAAAAAGTAACTTCTGCTCTGACTTAACAAATCAAACAAATGGTTCATTCTACTAAATTAAAAAAACCTCCTATTTTAAAGTATTTTTTGATTAAAATGTCCTGATTGTTTTGTTTTTTAATACTTCCTTATGCATATTATATTTTTAATAATTTTCTTCCATTTATTCCTCTATTCAACACACGATTATCATATACTAGGACAGCTAATAAGCACCAACATTACCACACGCATGCAGTAATTTTCAATACACCGTGTTCTTGCACATATACGATCTCACTTAAAGGAATAGATGGACTAAATCTGAATAACTAGTTGACTACGCATAATTTAGATTATTGGAAATTTTAAAACTATAGCTAAGAGAAACAAGGAAAGTGACATAAAACAAATACCTTGACCCCTGTCATTCCAACTAATTTAAGCATAAAAAATATGAAGTCTATGAAAACAAAAATAAAAAGATTTAGAAAAAACAGAAAGGTAAACTATCTCCACTATCCATGAAACAAGCTATAGCAAAGCCTAAGGCTAAATATTAAAAGCATTCAACTCTGTTTATAGAAAACGCCAAATGAGTGTGATACACCCATGGACACACAAAACTTATCTGTATGTTTGTTTATTTGAGGTCAAAGACATTTTGGGGGAGCCCTCACCTACATACACTACCAGGAAATACATCATATTTTACAACTGCTTAAAGAAAAGCAAAGCCTTTGTACTGTGTAGAATCTGCCACTGTTTTTTGCAATCACCTCTAAAAAACTCATCAATGTGCATACGCGTAGCTCTCCCCCTTAAAATACACGTTTTTCAACATCCTTATTTCAAATACTGGTTAATTTTTATTTGTTTCACTAATACACATCTTAAAAAATATATCTATGAAAACTTAGGAAAGTCCAACACTTGACCTTCTGTGCCCCATTTATCCCTAATTTTCTTTTAAATTTTTTCTTCCACTTCAGCGTCCTTACTCCTCTGTCTAAACTTACTTTTTTTTTTTTTGTGAGATGGAGTCTCACTATGTTGCCCTCAGTAGAGTGCTGTGCTGTCACAGCTCACAGCAACCTCAAACTCTTGGGCTTCAGCAGTTCTCTTGCCTCAGCCTCCCAAGTAGCTGGGACTACAGGCACCCGCCACAACACCCAGCTATTTTTCTGGTTGCAGTTGTCATTGTTGTATAGCAGGCCCGGGCCAGGCTCCAACCCACCAGCCTCCGAGTATGTGGTCAGTGCCCTAACCACTGAGCTATGGGAGCTGCCCTAAATTTACACTTTTGACAAAACATTTATTTTAAAGCACATCTCAAATTACACCAATCAAATCTGAATTTAAAACATTACATGTATGGCTCTTTATTCAGACATCAGTCTGAACCTTTTTGGTTCACACAGAAGGGTCCTGGTGCCCTGGGCTTAGTCCTGCCTGTTCTTCCAATTTCAGCTCTCAAATCTCCACTTCACAGTCCTGCTCAGCCTTTCATCCACATCTTTGCTATTTTCTTTCCTAACCCAGAATATCCTCTGCACATGACAGTCAGGATTTTATTCATCCCCCTCACCCAATTGAAATAGAATTTCTTACATGAAGCTTTCCACAGCCACATTAACCTCCCTCTCCTGCCTCCCCACCCCCACCCCCCCATCCCCCAACCTCACCCCCCCCACCCCCCAACCCCCCAACCCAACCCCACCCCCACCCCGTCTCTCTCTCTCTCTCTCTCCTGTGTGTCCGTCCTCTGCTGCTCTGATGGCTCTCACACTTCCTACGTCTCGTTAGGACCATTTGACACAATCTCCTGTAATAATTACAACACCCTTTAAGGGAGACCACTTCTTAATTAGTTTCATAACTTACAATGACTTACTAGTTTATGTAGGAAGCTCATAAATAGAATTTATTGTTTTTAAACATGATTTGAGTGGTGGCTCACAGTCTCTGTTCATTCCCTATCAAATGCGGCCCCCAGAATGATACTTCATTGCTTTGTGTGAGTACCCTTTAATAACAGGCGAAATACCACAGCTATTATCACGCACGAACATGTTAAGAAAAATCAGGTTTTTCTAGAACATGACATGGACCAATCTGCTTGTGGGAGAAGGTATTTTAATTTTTAATTTTTTTTCTTTTTTTGCAGTTTTTGGCCAGGACTGGGTTTGAACCTGCCACCTCCAGCACATGGTGCCAGGGTGCTAGTCCTTTGAGCCACAGGCACGATGCAAGGGAGGAAGGTATTTTAAATGCCTGTCAGTCATGTCTGCCCAACAGCCTGCAGTATCCAATCCTATTAATCCTCAATTTTTGTTTATAATAAATTTTTACTTAGAGAGCCAAAAAAGTTATCATGAGAATGCAAAAGAAAAAAAAATGCATTCCAATACGCTATGGCTATTAGGAATAGTTACTAGATAGGGGACACGAACTTACAGACCCTTCTGTTAGGAATAATTACTAGATAGGGGACATGCACTTACAGACCCTTCAAGATAACGGCCTTTATCTTCAATTTGTCTTCCCATCATTGGGTTCAGAGAACATAGAGACCCCTCAATTCACAGTCCATGAATTAGGCAAGTATTGATGAAGTTTTTAAATGCACCAACGTTTGGTGTGATGCCACAATGACTGGATAACTAAATTTAAAAAATGACTCCAACCAAACACCTTGCTGGCTGTTTTAACTTTGTATGGAGCTCACAAAGGGCCACATCAAAACATCTTCTCTGCCACCTGACATGCAAGATAATGATTTTTGACATAATAATCCACTAAATAGTACACATATTAAATACTGTACTAAGTTATCTAACATGAAGTTCTCCATTGGGAAAATCACAGATTACAGAGTATAGACCTTGAATTTATATAATTTATTTTTTCCAGACCATAAAACATACCTTTTGGATGAAATCTTTTATAAAACTGAAAAGTGAAATATACATGTTAATTTTTACTGTAAGGTAATTTATGTAAAGTCACATTTCCCCTGTGTTTCTCTCTCTTTTATTATTATAATACCTTGATATGCAAATGTCCTAAGGGATATACTTTGAAAGAAAGTCACATTTGTCTTGAAGTATACACTGTAATTTTAAAATCTTTCGGTTAAAAGTGAAAAATCAATGAAAATATTTTGGTGTGATCAAAGATTTCTTTCTACAAAATCCTCAGCAATACATATTTAAAAACATATCTCACTGACGTCTACTGAAAATGATAGTTTTAGTTTATTTCTACATGTGTATGTCCCTACTTCTATAAGTTATTGAAATATTTTTCAAAATGCTATCCACAAAATAACTGCTTCAAAATAATCTGAAGAACTAGTTTTAACGCAGAGACCCCAAGACTCCAGCCTCGCTGGATCAGAATCTTTTGAAGTAGGGAACCAGAGAGTGCGCGTTCAGAACAAGTTTGCCCACGTGATTCTGATGTGCACCAAAGTTGGAAATCGGGCCTGCATCCGAAACCATCTCGCCAGACTCTCAACGTTGTCCATTCTTCCAAAGAATGTTTCGAATGCCCATTCTGAGGATTTCTAAAGTGCCCCTACGCGGAAAATTAAACCTGTTTTCAAATCCCTTGGTGTTTTCAGCTCAATTAACCAAGGAAAGGGGTCATTTTTCTCATTATCCCCGCGTCCTAAAGCCATCGCAGCACCAGCCGGCTCCGCGCCTCCAGATACTGACCTCTGCTTTCCACAGGTCAGAATATGAAATCCTGTCAGCATTCACAGAAGCCCTAAGCGACGCTGGGTCACTAGCCTTGGACTTGCCCGGCAGGGCGGCCCCCCACAGCCTCCAACCCCAGAGCCTGCAGGCCGTCAGCACCTCGGACAGAGCCCAGCGGAACGCCCGGGAACAGCCCCGCGCTGGACACCCGGCCCGCAGCCCCCCGAGTTCCCCGCCACCGGCACCGGTCTCCAAACCACAACAAAGTAAGCCTCAAGTACCTCTTACCTAGAATACACCAGCCACCCCCACAGCTCGCCTCTCTCCCCAGCGCCTGTTGCTAAGCAGGCGAGACGGCGCTCAGGAAGCTATAGCACCAGGTGACAGCAGCTGGCGGAGCTGGGAGCACGCGGGCGACCGTGACAGCGGGGCCCGAGGCCAGCCAGGACCCCTTCCTCAGAAAGGGTGCGCCCTCCGCTCCGCCCCGGCGCCCCCGGCGCCCCACACACACCCCGGCGGGTGGAGGAGCCGGAGAGCCGGCGGCCAGCGCCCCGGAGGGCGCCTGGCTCTGCGGCCGGGGAGGCTACCTCCGGCCGAGGAGGCCTTCGGCCCTGCGCCGTGGACGCCTGCCACCCAGACAGCGGGCCCGGGGCTGGGGACAGCCCTGGGGAGGGCGCGCACTCACCATGTTGACTTCGGAGACCATGTCGATGCTGGCGATGTCGATGTTCATCCCCACGCAGACCGGGGGACCTGCGGGAAGCGAGCGACACGGCGTCAGCCAGGCTCCGGCGTGGGGTGCGGTAGCTCTGAGGACGAGGGGCTACCACGGGAGGGGGCGCGGGCGAGGTGCCCCCCACCCCGTGCCCGCCGCAGCTCGGCGGATGCGGCCCCCGCCGCCCTCCTCCACCCAGGCCGCCGGCGCGGGGGGTCGCGCTTCCCGCAGCGGCCGCACGCACCCCACTTACCCCCGAAGTCGGGTCTCAGGCGAATGTCGTAGCCTTTCAGCAGCTTATCCACCGTCTCCTTCACAAAGGACATGTTCCCGGGATCGTTCACGCTGGGGGAGGGGGGCAGGGGGCACAGAGAACAGGGTCAGGCGGCGGCTCCCTCGCCAGCGCCCGGCGCGCACACCGCGCGCCCTGCCCGCCTCCGGGCCCGCTTCCCGTCAACCCACCGCGACCCTACCTCTGGGCGCAGCACACCACCGCCACCAGCACCGGGGCCGAGAAGATGCCGAAAAGCCTTCCTCCCGCAAAGCCCCACATCCCTCCGCCGCGCCCCGGCACGGGGGAGGGGGCGCCCCGCCGCCGTCGCGACCCGCAGCCGGGGCTGCTCCTGCTGCTGCCGCTGCCGCCGCCGCCGCCGCCGCCGCCGCGCTGGCCCGGAGCGGAGGAGGGCGGAGGGGGAGGGGGAGGGGAGGAGGGGGCGGAGCGGGCGCGGGGAGGGAGGAGCAGGCGCGCCGGGGGAGGGGAGGGGGCGGGGGCAGAGCCGGCCGGGGGCGGAGCCCGCACCGCGCACCCGGTCCTCCCCCGCGCTCGCCGCGCCCCCGCGGCACGGGCCCTGGGCGCGCACTCCGCCCCGGTGGCCTCGGAGCGCGGGGACCGTGGACCTCCGGGGCCGGCCGGGGCCAGACGCCGCGAGCGGGGACCGCGGCTGCGCGGCGCGGGCAGGGCCGGGGGACGGCCGCGAAACCACCCTGCAGCCGTGAGAGCGAGGGGGCACCGGGCACCGCGGCGAGGGAAACGCTCCCGGCTGCCCCGCACACCCTGCAGTCGGGCCCCTCACCGCGACCACCGCCCGGCTGCGGCGCGGCCCGAGGCCGGTGGGTGTGGCGCGCTGTCTCCGCCCGCGGCACTGCGCCCTACCGCGCCCGCCCGGCGGGAGGCTACGGGCCCCCCGGGAATCTCACCTGCGGGGCTCAGAGCCTCGGGTCCCCAGGGTCCAGGACAGCCAGATTGGCAGCAGGAAGGCCAGGAGCCCCGAGCACATAGCGCTGTTCCTCCGGCCTAACCTGGGTGGGAGCCTCTCGCCCCCACAGCCACTGAGCATTCGAATGGCGACGTGGGGATCCCCGCCCCTGCCCCCACCCCCGGGCTTTCCCGCCTGACCCATCTCCCAGCCCCTTGCATGGCGGCCGGATCATTTATTTATAAAATATGACCATTTTGCAAGATCTGTTCTTTAAACTGTACCGTCACCCTCACTCCTGAGCGTGTCTTGGAGTCCGCAGCCCTTCCCGGTCACATAAACACAATTATAATGAGTGGTTAGCAGAAACCCGATTAGACACCCGGGATTGTCATTCCAGGGATTTAAAATAAAATAGCATTCCTTGTCTGGTGCAGCCCACAGCTGTTTGTAGGTCTTTATATAAAGCAAGGGTCCTCTTCCTGTGACAGGCCCACGCCCTTTCCTCTCGTGGGAAGACCTGAGGTTCACTGACCCAGAACGGTCTGCCCTGTGTATCCACTGCTCACCTGAGGCCATAGGTTATATGTATGTGTGTGAGCACACGTGTATGTTTACATGTCTCTCTCTGTATGTATGTGTGTGTGTGTGTGTGTGTGTTATATAGTTGTTTTTCTTTTTTCGTGAATAATCCCGCAGTAAAGTTTCTCTGCAATATTCAGGGAGGTGGGCGTGCAAGTGTACACGTGTATATTTACATCTGTCTCTCTCTGTATATACGTGTATATATATATATATATATATAGAGAGAGAGAGAGAGAGAGTTGTTTTTTTCTTTTTTCGTGAATAATCCTCAGTAAAGTTTCTCTGCAGTATTCAGGGAGGTGGCGTGCAATCCCACCTGCGGGTGGACCCACCAAACCTAACAAACCAGGCTCTTTTTTTGTGCTCTGTATTCTTCTTCTGGATGTTCCAGAACTTAATGAATGGTTAACAGACAACTACTTCCCTGCATAGGACGCTTTTTTTCTTAAAAGCTTAAGCCTTTCTTTTCTATCGTCCATATCTAAATCTAGATCCATTCTCAAGCTGGCACGTTCCTTTAATTTTAAATACCACTGCCTTTTCTAAAAATCAGCAATTTTATTTTTGGAACAGAAAATGTGACCACAGTACCTGAAAGGTTCAGAGATAAATATAGCTCCCTAATTATTTTCTGGAAAAGTCCATTCACAACAGCTTTGTATTCTGTGTTCTGTTAATGTGCAATGGAATTATCTGGAAAATGATACCTATTCTCTCCCTCTCCCCCTCCCTCCCTCTCTCTCTCCCTCTCTGTCTCTCTCTCTCTCTATCACACACACACACACACACTCACTCATAGTTCAGCATATTTCTCCTATTTTCCTGCACTGGTTTGGAGGAAGACCCTGCTGGGAGTCATGGCTATAAAAGGTAAACAATGACAATGGCACCCATACCACAGTGGTTATGGAGCCAGCCACATTCACCGAGGCTAGTGAGTTTGAACCCGGCCCTGGCCTGCTAAACAACAATGACAACTGCAACAACAACAAAAACAGCTCATTGTGGCAGGCAGGCACCTGTAGTCCAGCCACTTGCTGGGACTACAGGCACTACTTGCATTCCCAGCTGAGGCAAGAGAATTGCTTATGCCCAAGAGTTTGAGGTTGTTGTGAGCTGTGATGCCACCACAGTCTCCCAAGGGCAACATAGTGAGACTCTGTTTCCAAAAAAAAAAAGAAGAAAATAAACAGTTTGAAATAAAGCCAAAAACATAGCAGGAATTACCCCCCTACACACTATTTTAACCCTTGCAAAACCATATTTCAATCATTATCACTCAACCTCCATGCACCACCTCAGCCCTTCTCAGCTTCAGTCCATCTTTTGGGCTCTTGGCTGTGTTGCCACCCCGCTGCTGCCTCAGCACCTGGTCTGCAGGAGCTGAGATGGGCTTTCCCTGGGAACAAGGCCTGACCACTCACTGCATCTCCACATGGCTCGCCTCTGACTCCCCACCCTTCAGCTTCCCAACTGACAACAAGCTCTAAGATGCCACAGGGTCTGCTAACCATGTTAGAGGGCTACAGAGTGGACTTGCAGCTGATAGATTTAACATGGCCCTGGTGCATGAAGATTCTGCCTCCATTTTCTCCTGAGAGGTGTTCTGAGTTACCCTCAGTGATGGTCAACAGATGGATGGACCAGTGTGCGTCACACTCCTTCCCACTCTGCCTGACAACAGACCCTCCCTCTCTTTCTACACGTCCTTTTTGCCTTCATTCCTGTTTTCACTGGTAGGGTGCACCCCAATAAAGTCATACCATTTAAACTGCTTCAGGCCATATTTTGGGGGGAACCCAGGCTAAGTCTTGTGCCAGTTGGCAAGTCATTAAAAAGTGTCACTGAAAATGCAGTCTTTTTAAAATACAGAGGCAAAAATCAAAGAGAAAGACTGTTAAGTGTAGGCAGATGTAATAAGACACCTGGGGCTGCAGACTCCTGCTCATCACAACTGCTACCCAGATGCACCTGTATTTGTAATAAAAACCTTGCTTGAGACCAATCAGCCCCCCCATTCTCAGCTCCCTGCCACACAGACAGCCACCAGGCAGGAAGCGTGAGCACTGAACCCCCAGCACCCCACAACCCTGCGTTCCTGTACTTGCATTCCTTAAACCATGACCCTCTCCCTGCCTTGACTACATAGTGATACGTATTAGCCAGATCAGCAGGAAATCATTCACTCAATTCTTACTTTCATTTGTTTTTTACTGAAAGAGAAAAAGGCTCCATGAATCCCACCTAGATAATTTTTTATGGCCGAAGGAAAAAGAGGTAGATGCCATTTTGTTCGTAGTAAAGTAATTTTAAATGGGATACAAAATATTTGGGGGCCCTTGAGGTGGGAAGAAGGAAGGGAAAGAGAGCTGGGAGGCACTACCTGATCAACTTCACCAAACTAGGTTTTGTTCAGCCATAATTATGCCTTCTAGAGGATCGACTTATCTTTCTAAGCTGCTTCAAAGTTTCTGACAATGAATTTTAAAGCTTTTTTTTAAAAGAAAAACCTATATAAACTTGAGGTATAACACCTGAATAAAACGTTACATGGACAGTTAGCTGCGTCTTGACAAATGTACAAACTAATGCACATTTTCATCATCCCTGAGTTCCCCTGTGACTCTGTAGCCCACATGCGACTCACAGTTCCAGACAAGCACTGACCCATATTCTGTCATTGTGGATTTTAATGTTTCTGCCTATTGCAGGCATTCCATATAAGTAAATTATGCAATAGATGTTATTTTATGTCTGGCGTCTTTCGTCTACCTTCCTTCCTTTTTTTTTTTTTTTTGAGGTGAAGTCTCACTCTGTCACCTTGAGTAGAGTCCCAAGGCATCATCACAGCTCACAGCAACCTCAATCTCTTGGGCTCAGGTGATCCTCTTGCCTCAGCCTCACAAGTAGTTGGGACTACAGGTGCCCCCCTTCAGAATGCCTGGCTAGTTTGAGGGGTTTTTTGGTTGTTGTTTTATTTTTAGTACAGACAGGGTCTCAATCTTGCTCAGGCTGGTTTTGAACTCCTGCTCTCAAGTGGTCTTCCAACCTTGGCCTCCCAGAGTGCTAGGATTATAGGTACAAGCCACTGTGCCAAGCCTTATGTCTGTATTATTTCATTCAGAAAGTTAATGAGAGGCTGGGCACAGTGGCTCCCGCCTGTAATCCTAGCACTCTGGGAGGCTGAGGTGGGTGGGTTTCCTGAGCTCACATGTTCAAGGTTCAAGGCCAGCCTGAGCAAGTGCAAGAATCATCTCTAAAAAATAGCCAGGCGTTGTGGCAGGCACCTATAGTCCCAGCTACTCAGGAAGCTGAGGCAAGAGAATCACTTGAGCCCAAGAGTTTGAGGCTGCTGTGAGCGGTGATACCATGGCACTCTACCAAAAGTGACCAAGTGAGATTCTGTTTCCAAAAAATAACAATAACAACAAAAAAAGTGTATGAGATTATTCATGTCGTTGCAGATCCATGGTTGATTCCTTTTTGTTGCTGAATAGTATTCATCGTATGGTTGTTCCACAACTAACTTGTTTATCCACTGATTTGAGGTTTGACCTTTCTAGCTTTAGTGATTAGGAATAAAGAAAGTATGGTATACAGGTTTTTGCGTGAAGACGTGGTTTCGTTTCTCTTGGGTGAGAGAATGGCTGAGTCTTACGATGAGTGCAAGTTCATCATTATAAGGAGCTGCCAAATTATTCCAAAGTACGTGGAGAATTGTGCATCTCACCAACAGCACATGAGAATCACAGCTGCCTCCACACTGCCTCTGTCCATCCTGGTGGGTATATAGTGCTGTCATCTCACTGTGGTTTATATTTGCATGTCCCTGGTGACATGTAAGTATATAAGTGAGCAGATTTCATTTACATGTTGGCCACTCATGTCTTCGTTTTGGAACTTTTGCCCATTTTTAGTGTTATTCTTAGTTTTTATTGAATTATAAGTGTCCTTCTTATATTCTGAACATAAGTCCTTTGTCAGATATATGCCATGTGAGTATTTCTCCCAGTCTATAGCCTTGCTGTTTCATT
The DNA here is from genome assembly GCA_963575145.1 of Galago senegalensis. NCBI lineage: Eukaryota > Metazoa > Chordata > Mammalia > Primates > Galagidae > Galago > Galago senegalensis. The sequence continues at coordinate 6,231 of CAUYTI010093081.1, read as the reverse complement.
TCTTTAATAGAGTCTTCCAAAGGAAAGAAGAATTTAATTTAGACAAAGTTCAATATATCCATTTTACTCTTTTATTCCTTCAGAATTTTGGTATTCTACCTAAGAAATGTTTGCCTATTCAAAATTTAAGATTTTCCTAGCCAGTCCTGGTAGCTCACAGGCCTGTACCACAATGCTAGTTTTTCTATTTTTAGTAAAGGCAGGGTCTCTTCCTGCCTCCACTTTTCCTCAGACTGGTCTTGAACACTTGAGCTCAGGTGATCCACCTGCCTCGGCCTCCCGGAGTACTAGGATTACACACTTGAGCCACTGTACCCTGCCGTACAGCCTTGTACTGTACATATTATTTTAATAGAAATCTTCTATAGATTCCTCAGGACTAGATACCAAAAAAATCATGTCACCTGTGAATATAGGTAGTTTTATTTCTTCCTTCTCTATCTACCTAGATATTTTTAATTTCCTTCTTTCATCTTACAGCTCTGGCTGGGTCCAGTATTAAAAGAGACCGGTGAGAGTAGATAGCTAGTCTTGTTCCAATATTGGGGGAATGCTCAGGTTTTCTTATTGTGTTGGACTGATTTTTCCTTTACCATTAAGAATAAAGTTAGAATCATCATGTGTTGTTTGTTTGTTTGTTTGTTTGTTTGGTTAAAAGTCCTGGAAAATTTAGTCCCAAGCATGGGGAAGTGCATAGTGTGTGTCTGGGTGTAGACTGAAAGTGTGTGGTGTGTGTCTGTGTAGACTGGGGAAGTGTGTGGTGTGTGACTGGTGTAGAGTGGGAAAGCACCTGGTGTGTGTCTGGTGTAGAGTGGGGAAGTGTGTGGTGTGGGACGGTGTAGAGAGGGGAAGTGCATGGCGTGTGTCTGGTGTAGAGTGGGGAAGTGTGTGGTGTTTGGTGTCTGCTATTGAGTAGGGAAGTGCATGGTGTGTGTCTGGTGTAGAGTGGGTAAGTGTGTGGCGTGTTTCTGTGTAGAGTAGGTAAGTGAGTGGCGTGTGTCTGGTGTAGAGTGGGGAAGTACATGGCGTATGTCTGTATAGAGTTGGGAAGTGCATGACGTGTGTCTGTGTAGAGTGGTGACATGCGTGGTGTCTGAGTAGAGTGGGGAATTGCATGGTGTGTGTCCATGTAGAGTGGGAAAGTGCATGTCGTGAGACTGTGTAGAGTGGGAGGTATGTGTTGTCTGTGTAGAGTGGGGAATTGCATGGTGTGTGTCCATGTAGAGTGGGAAAGTGTGTGTCATGAGACTGTGTAGAGTGGGAGGTGCATGTTGTCTGTGTAGAGTGGGGAGGTGTGTGTCATGTGACTGTGTAGAGTGGGGAAGTGCATGTAGTGTGACTGCATAGAGTGGGGAGGTGCATGGTGTGTGTCTGTGTACAGTGCGGAGGCATGTGGCACTGTGTCTGTGCAGAGTGGGGAAGTGCATGGAGCATGTCCATGTAGAGTGGGGAAGGACGTGGAGCGTGTCCGTGTAGAGTGGGGAGGCACGTGGCACATGTCTGTGCAGAGTGGGGGAGTGGGTGGCGCGTGTCCGTGAGGAGTGGGGGAGTGCATGGAGCATGTCCATGTAGAGTGGGGAAGGGTGTGGAGCATGTCCGTGTAGAGTGGGGAAGTGTGAGGAGCGTGTCCATGTAGAGTGGGAAGGCGCGTGGCACATGTCCGTGCAGAGTGGGTGGCACGTGTCCGTGTGGAGTGGGGGAGTGGGTGGCGCGTGTCCGTGCGGAGTGGGGGAGTGGGTGGCGCGTGTCCGTGTGGAGTGGGGGAGTGGGTGGCGCGTGTCTGTGTGGAGTGGGGGAGTGGGTGGCGCGTGCCCGTGCGGAGTGGGGAAGTGCATGGTGCATGACTGTGTAGAGTGGGGAAGTGCTTGGCTCTTGTCTGGTGTAGAGTAGGGATGTGCTTGGGGCATGGAAGCTGCCGTGCGCAAGGTTCTAAGCCAGAGCAGGGCATTGAGCACCCATACTGGGAGGGCAGCCTGGAATGAGCAGGGAGACAGTCGAAGCAAGACTAGGAAGCCCCCACCAGATGGGCAGGTGCAGGGTCAGAAGGTGGGGTGGGCATCCACGTGGGAGGCGACTGTTCACTGTCGCATAGAGCCCAAGTAGGGTGAGGAAGGTGTGGAAGCACGGAATGGCCACAATGTTGAGAGTCAGAACGTGAGCAGGAAGAGGAGAAAGCCACAGGTGTGGATGTGGAGGTGGTGGCAGCTCATGAGAGTGGCTGCATAGCAGGACGTCCCTCAGAAGAAGGATTGTGTTAAGGAGAGTGGAAGCCCCAAGATGGGACTTATAAGGGCCAAACGTTCCCTGTGGTGTGAGGCTGCCATCGAATGTTAACAAAGTGAACTCACAGTTTTCAAAATGCAGATATTAATACAAATGCACGTGTGCATTAGCATACACTCACTGTGTAGGTAGTGTACACATGGCATGCACTCTGTACATCTGCCCACTAGGAGCGTCCGGGAACAGAGACAGCACCACGGCACTGCACACTTCTGTACAGGATCTTGGCTTCTGCCATATGACGTTCTACAGAATGGAGCCAGGGCTACTTAGGAAATGGGTGGCTTTAGAGACGGGCAGGGAAATCAGAAGAGCCCGGACTACCTGTGCCAGAGCAAGGAGGTGACCAAGAATGACTGGAATATGTCAAAAAGACAGAACGTCCAGCTGAGTGTGCTTCCACCACCTGATTCTGAGACAATTGGAGTAATCAATGACGATAATGAAGTATAGCCCGTAGGAGAAGATAATAAAATTGGAGTTCATATGCACTAATTAATTAAATGTTTGACCACAAATGGTGTTTGCATAGCTCTTAAGTGTGTCCCACACAAAATGCTTTCTGATTATAAAGAGGAAGTAGTAACTTTACAGTGTAGCTGGCAGACGCCACTTTAATCAAGTGATCAATATGAACAAATTTAAGAGATGGAATAAATCAAAATTATGCATCTCGTGATATAGTGAGAAGATAATTGTGTCTGTTCTACAGCATTCTAACAAAATGCAAAGGCTGAATCTAATCATGAGGAAACATCAGACAAACCCAACTGAGAAACTTAGGAAAGACTGAGGAACTGTCCCAAACTGAAATAAACCAGAGAAACAGAAATTCTTAACATATCCGTGATTCTGAACATCATAAAGTAAGTTAAAGAAGCTGGGTGCCATGGTTCACACTTGTAATGCCAGCACTTCTGAAGAGCAAGGCAGGGGGATCACTTGAGGCTACGAGTTTGAGGCCACCCAGGCAACATAAAGGCCCTGTCTCTAAAAAATGAAAAAATAAATTTTTCAGCTAGGCATGGTGTCATGCAACTGTAGCCCTAGCAACATGGGAGGCCAAAGCAGGAGGATCCCTTGGGCTCAGAAGTTGGAGGCTGCAGTGAGCTATGATCACTCTGCCTACTACAGCCTGGACAATAGAATAAGACATCATCTCTTCAAATAAAAAATAATAATAATTTTAAAAACTACCTCAGTGAAATGAATGGTTTATTTTGAATGTGTTCTTAAGATTAAATGGTAATAATTTAACAATATCTATTTCTTGATATTTTGACGGTTGCACTATAATAATACAGAAAATTCTCTTTGTGTGCATGAAAAATACACTAAGATATTTGAGAAAACTTTCCTGTAATGTTATGTTGATTTCAAACTTATAAGGAAAGAAAAAAGAAGTGAAAGAAAGTTTTCTGTAGTTGGCCTTTATCAAATAAGGAGATCAGCTCTATTTCTAGTTTTATGGAAAGCTTTAACACTATGGAATTTTGTCAGATTTTTTTTTTTATTCATGAAGATAATTATGGATTTTCTCCTTACTCTACTAATACTATAATACTGATTTTCAGATGTTAAGCAATCTTTTTATTCCTAGAATAGGAGTTGCTTGGGTGTTTTGCTTATGTTTTTTCTGTGTTGTTGGATTTGATTTCCTAATACTGTTATTCAAATTTTGGGGTCTGGTTTATGAGTGCTTTGGTGTATAGCTGCCTTTTTGTGCCTGGTTTTTGGGTCCATGCAATGCCAGCCTTGAAAAGTGAAGTTCCATATATGTTCCTCTCTTCTCTAATTTAGGAAAGACTTTTTTTTTGGTAGGATCATTATTACTTCTTTTAAAATATTTTCTAGAGGCTCAGTGCCTGTGGCTCAAGCGGCTAAGGCACTAGCCACATACATCTGAGCTGTTGGGTTCGAATCCTGTCTGGGCCTGCCAAACAACAATGTGGGCTGCAACCAAAAAATAGCTGGGTGTTGCGGCAGGTACCTGTAGTCCCAGCTACTTGGGAGGCTGAGGAAGGAGACTCGCTTGAGCCCAGGAGTTGGAGGTTGCTGTGAGCTGTGATGCCACAGCACTCTACCCAGGGGGACAGCTTGAGGCTCTGTCTCAAAAAAAAATAATAATAAATATTTTCTAGAATTCACCAGTAAAGCCATCTGGGCTTGATGTTTTCCTTAATTTTTTAACGATAAATACAACATTATTAGCAGGCAGATTCTATGTCAATCTCTGTTTGTTCTTAGGACAGTTGTGCTAACTTAATGTAATTGAAGAAGTTTATTCATCTCAGTTGTCAAATTTATTCATAAAATATTTATACGGATGTTTATAGTAGTTATTGTAATTTTAAAGTTTGTGGTGGACGTGGCTCTGTCCCTCTGTCTTCCCTGATGTCGGTCGTCTCTAACTTTTTCCCTTGTTTACCTTGATGAGTTTGGCTGTGAGTTGTTCCTCATCATTGTTTTTTCCAGATAATCTGCTTTTGGCGGCACTGCGTTGCAACTTACTGATTTCTGCTTTGAACTTCCTTGTTTCCGTTCTTGTACAGTATTTGCATGTACTCTGCGTTTCCTTTCTGGGTTTTTCAGACGTAAGCTTAGATAAATGATTTCAGATCTGTTCTAATATGGGTGGTTAAAGCTATCAATTTCTTAGCTTTAGTGTTATCCCAAAAGTTTTATATGCTGCATTCTTTCTATTTAGTTAATAGCATTTTCTCAATTTTAATTTTTCTCTACCTACAGGTAATTTAGAAGTGTGTTATTTAATTTCCATATATTTGGCAATTTTCCAGGTTTTATTTTGTTATTGATTCAGTTTAATTCTGTCGTGATCAGATAACACACTTTCCATAGTTTCGACTCTTTCCCATTTACGGAGAGAGCATTTGTTGACCTGTGTGTGCCTTCTGTGGTGACTCTTCCGTGGCGCCTGAGCAGACAGTGTGCGTCTGCTCTCTGGGGATAGAGGGAGCATTGCATGAAAGTTAATTAGCTCAGGTTGGCTAATAGTGATGTTTGGGTTTTATATGGCCTTATGGATTTTATGTCTGCTTGTTTTATCAGTTACCAAGAGGGGAGCTTTGATGTCTTAAATATCATTTGCCTATCAATGTCTTCCAGTTCCACAAGTTTTTGCTAAGTGTTATTTGAAACTATTGTTTGATGCATAAACATGCAGGTTTTTATGTCTTCTTGAGAAATTCTCTCTTTTATTCTTTGAAATGTCCCTCTTTGTTGCTGCTGGAATTCCTTGCCTGAATCTGCTTCTCCTTATTTGAAAATAACTAGTGCAGTGCTTCTATGATCATTTTTCCTTTTATTTTAACCTATTTGCTTATAGTTAATATCTGTTTATTTAGTCTTTATTTAGTCAGGGGATGCTTCTTTATTAAGTCCAACAATTTCTGCCTTTTAATTGGATTGTTTAGTTCAAAGTCATTTAATAGAAATGTAATGTGAGCTACATGTTAAAAATTTTTTGTAAATGTCTAGTGTCCACATTAAAAAATGAGAGAAAACAGGTGGAATGAACTTTAGTGATGTGTTACGTCCAAGTCAATACATCTAAAATATTATACTTTGACCCATAATCAATATAAAATATGAAAGAACAAATTTTTTCACACTAAATTATTCAAAACCTGGTGTGTTTTTGATACCTGCAGTGCATTTTACTTTGGAAAAAGCACATTTCAGGCGCTGAACAGTTACAAGAGACTAGTGCAGTGATTTCCAACCCATGAGCCATGACAGGCTCTGAGGTTTGCCGTGGACATTTTTAAAGATCACCAATGAAATTATTTTCTTTTTTTTTTTTTTTTGAGACAGAGCCTCAAGCTATCCCCCTGGGTAGAGTGCCATGGCATCACGCTCACAGCAACCTCCAACTCCTGGGCTCAAGCGAGTCTCCTGCCTCAGCCTCCCAAGTAGCTGGGACTACAG
>CAUYTI010093080.1:0-12830 GCA_963575145.1 Galago senegalensis | reverse complement strand
GCCAAGGCAAGTGAACTGCCTGAGCTCACAGGTTCGAGACCGGCCTGAGCCAAAGTGAGACCTTCCCTAAAAATAATAGCCAGGAGTGTGGAGGGTGCCTGCAGTCCCAGCTACTTGAGAGGCTGAGCCAAGAGAATTGCTAAGCCTAAGAGTTTGAGGTTGCTGTGAGTGTGATGTTACAGCACTCTACAGAGGTCAATATAGTAAAACTCTGTCTGAAAAACAAAAAAATAAAAAAAGAACGTCTCAGTGGAATCTTCCCTGATTCCTCCAGCCAGAAACTACCCTTCTCTCCTCTGAACCACACCAGCGTTTCATTTCTGTCACTAATGATTGACCACTTTCTCCTGACATTGCAGTTGGTTTTAGACATGTGTCTGCCACTGCCCCTTATACCCCGGTGAAGACGGGGACCTCGACTGAGCCTTCTCCTTGTCTCCTGAGATAGTGGGCATGGTCCCTTCCTCATAGTAAGCATTTAAAACATAACTTGTTAGTTAGGTAGACACAATTTCTGTGAAGTGTAACTTTGCTGACTGATTTGCAGAAAAGTCCTTCTCTGTGCCCATGGTACTGTGGAGCAGATGCTCCCTAGGACAGTCCCACACGCTCCTTTCTAGTAAAGCAGGATGGATGCAGGAGAGTGTGCTGCTCTCAGAACCCCTGCTCATCTTCCATGGGCACCTGCTATGATGCATGTCACTGTCACATGAGATGAAGCTCTCTTTTGTTCTTTTGAGATTTGTATAATATCATTGTAGTAATTTCCCCAATTGCTGCAGCCTCACATGCATGCAATCCAAAGGGTCATATTCCAATTTATCTTCAGGTAGAGGCTGTGTTTTATGGAGACCTGTGACATATCCTGATAATGATGTAAAATCCAAACAGGGGATCAAGGAACTCCTCTCACCAGAGACATCTCGAAGCCTTATTTGGGGAAGAAGCTTATGTTATTTTAAAAAAAATGTTTTGAGCTCCAGGTGTTTCTCTGATACTAGTAGCTAAAATTAGAACACTAGTGTACTGACTTATATTTGGAGCTACCAGAAAATTGCACCTCAAAAATATCTTAGGAGGTTTTGAGATTTCTCCCCAATGTGCCTGCTGCCCTGTGAATAGTGAATTTGCAGGTCAGAACTTAACTGGGTCCTCAGGGTCCTCCTGGAGAATCCTCTGGTGTAGAAAAATTTGCTTTCTGCTTGCAATCCTATGTCTATCACTGTGAAATATGTTGTCCTGAGACTCAGTGTACCCTACAGACACTGAGCTGAGACTTTCACGGACATTGCTTTTTAAAATCTCCCAGCAATCCTAATGAGATTCATCCTTCTTGTTTAAATGGCATTGGGCAGGGAAGACTTTTCAATTTGACTATAGTTTTCTTTTATTTATTTAAAGAGATTTTGGAGGGGTGATAAGAACATGAGTGACTTGGATTTAAAATTTGGGGAGTGTGGCCAGGCATGGTGGCTCACATCTGTAATCCCAGCATGCTGGGAAGCTGAGGCAGGTAGATTGCTGGAGCTCAGGAATTCAAGACCCCTGAACAAGATCAAGACTCTCTCTCTCTACTAAAAATTAGCAAAAAGGGGCAGTGCCTATAACACAGCGCTTACAGTGCTTACAGTGCTGGTCACATACACCAAGGCTGGCAGGTTCAAACCTGGCCTGAGTCAGCAAAATAACAATGATAACTGCAACAACAACAACAACAAAAAATAGCTGGACGTTGTGGTACCAGCTGCCTGTAGTGCTAGCTACTCGGGAAGCTAAGGAGAATCGCTTAAGCCCAAGGGTCTGAGGTTGGTATGAGCTGTAACGCCACAGCACTCTACCCAGAGCAACAGCTTAAGACTCTGTCTCGAATAATAATAATAAAAATAGCAAAAAGTAGCCAGGCATGGTGGCACATGCCTGTAGTCCCAGCTACTTGGGAGGCTGAGATAAGGGGATCACTCAAGCCCAGGAGTTTGAGGTTGCTGTGAGCTGTGATGCCACAGCACTCTACCCAGGGTGACAGAGTGAGACTCTGTCCCAACTAACTTACTAATTAACTAACTAAATAAATAAAATAAAATAAAATAAAAATTTGGGAGTGCAATTTAGAGGCAAGAGATGGGAAATTTCAGTTCTGTGTTCTAATTCTGACTGTGCTTTTAGCCGGATCTCTCTCTGTGTATAATCTCAGCTATTTCTTGGTGTTTTCTCATCAGTAAAATGACGTCAGTGCCGTGTTTTTCTCTCCCGTGTGGCTTTGACCTCATGTGGGCTCACGCTGACTGCATATAAACTTCTCGTCCCAGGCCCAGTGGCGAGTGCTTCCCATGTGCTCTTTCATTTTCTCATCTCGAGGACGCTGGAAGATCCGCCCTTCCCTGTGCCCCATGTTTGGGAGACAAAGGCCATGAGAAACCAAGTAACAACAGGACTCTCGTGCTCTGAATCCCAGAGCCTGTGCTTTCAGTCCCAGAACTCTACTGCTAGGATGAAAGGAGATGCAGGATACAAACGTGCCTGTAGAGTCAGAAAAATTCTCACCACGTCTCAGGCTTGGCAGAGCAAGCTCTGGTCTGTGCAGACAACTTGAAGGAAGGAGACAGAGCCCTCCTCCCAGAGGCCTCCCCTCTTCCTGCCATTCCTGCAGGCAGGGGAGCCAAACTTGCCTGACTTCCAAATCTTCTTTCCTGGGTGTTGTCTTTCTCGGGAGCAACTCCCTCCTCTGAGTCACACACTAAACCCTGAGACAGATGCTCTTTCTCTTTACTCCTAGCAGGACTGGTATTCAAGGTCGAGGATACTATTCTCGAACCCCTCTTCACCCTTTATCTTTAGTGCTATGACCCATACTCCAGACTCCCATCCCTCATGTGGAGTACTGCAATGGCTTCAAAGCTAGTGTCCCCAAGTTCTTCCCCTAGACCATCTCAACACTGCCCATTTGCTAATATTTGATTCCGATCATGTGATTCTCTTGTTTGACAACTTAGCTAGCTGGCTCGCCTTTGCCTATGGGATGAGGTTTTAATCCCCTGCCATGACATAAAGGCCCTTTGCTACAACACCTCCCAAGTACCTCCCTCTCATCCCAGTGCCCTCTGGCACTGTGTCCTGAACCAGCATCCGCATATCCACATTAACCTCTGTCTCTAAGCTTTCCCCTCACCATGAACATGCATCTATTAAAGCACATAGTCAGTTAGAGAGGAGTAGGGTGGCTTGGTGATTAAGAACATATGGACAGAGACATATGGTCTGGATTAGACACCCAGATTTGCCATTTAGTTGCTAGGTCCCTTAGGCAAGTCTCAATGTCCTTGCCTGAGGGATAGGTGTGATACTAATAGGACCCGCCTCCTAGGAGACATCAGAGAAGTGGGAGGAACACGTGGACAGAGTAAGGTCATGGCGGGGAAGGGGACAGTCTACAGAGTATGGAATATTGGAACAGTGATGCAGAGAGAACATATCAGTGGAATGTTAACTAGTATTAATATTAACCTGTGAAACACAGTAAGTGTTCTGTGGCATCTATCTGTGTGTAGAAACAGGACGATTTCTATTGCAGATAAATTTCTCTACAGGCACAGTATCTTGAAATAATTTGAGCTAATAACTGAGTAATCAGTTAACCACCAGCTGGAATTGACTTCACGATAGGATTGGGAGCAAGTGTCGGGAGCCGGGAACTAAAAAAAGGGCAAAAACACACCAGGAGAGGTATGTACAGATGTGGTAGCCTGAAGCCAGAATGTGAAAAATATTGTCTGCAATTTTAACCATGGGTCTTATTTTTATCAAAAATAATAATGCATCTTGCATTGATTTGTTATTGGGCTTCCTCTTGGTATTTTTTCCCTTGTACATTTGGTCCTATTCCCACATTCAGAGAGAAGATGCAAAGAGAACAGGCTTTGTTGATCTAGTTTCATGGAGTTTCTAAAATAATTCTGCACAATACGCGCATTCTCTAGCCCTGTTATGTAATCAGCACTTTCTAAAAGTGTGCCCCTCATTTGTACACTGATGTCTTCCTTGTAGGTGGAGAAGGAAGAGAAGATCTGAGAGGCGTTAGGCTGTTTATTTTGTCTTGACTAAAAGTAGCAGTTTCATTCTTAGCCCCTCTCACCTCAAACTCACCAGCAGAACGCACCCAAGTACTTAAGAGAGCAGGTATCGCAACCCAGTGAGGACGCTCCTTTGGGGCTGTGCAGAATCCCTTCTTCCAGGAGACCTCAGGCTTGTCATGGTGCCAAAGCAGAGCATCTTAATGTGGGGAACCGAAGAGGAAGGGGGCAGTGTTGCCTGTGTCCCTCAACTCTCACCTTTAGGTCAGAGCATGACTTGACACTTTTGAGATTGGTTTCTGTGCTTCCAGTTCTCTTTAGAGGCTACTTTTTTGCGTCCTGTTTTTAGGGTTCCTTGACAACTGTTTTCTCAACTTTCCTTGAGAGCTCTTTCTCTTATGCCCAGACACCACCTCCCCCTTTGCTAGCGTTGTTTAATTCTGTTTATATTGAACAGCTCTGTCTATTCACGGCATCGTAAGGCTGGTGGAAGCAGACTACAGTGGCTATGTTTTGAGATGTGGGGTCACTCTGCCCTCCTGAACCCCATTTTCCTAGTCCTGGGGAACACTAAAGAATTAATGACTGAAGTTATTACTGTCATTAGATTTACATGAGACGGCGGGGGGGGCAGGAGATGCAGGGTTTCTCCAGCAGTACCTGCTGCCCAAAAGGTATGGGGTCGTTACTTTAGACCCAGAGTACTTATACCTTTACCTGTTAATAAACTGTGATGTCCATATACTTTGGTCAGGGAGATTTGTATCTTAAAAAGCCACTGGCAAGCATTGCTTCTCATCATCTACCTCCCTTCTCCTGTGCTAATAAGGCACATGGGTCATTTTACCAAGAAGGAGAGAACTCTGTTTTTTTTCTCTCTGTGTCCTTTTTACTGGAAGTAAATAAAGTTGAACTTGCTTCACATGGGAGCCCCTTGGCCTTCCCAGCCCAGTGAGGTGTGATTCACACCCCTGACCTCACCTTATAGCTGGTATTTACTCAGCAACTCTGCCTGCAGTCAGCTCAGGGCCCCATGCTTGTGGTTTAGCCAGAAGGCACTTGACCGTGGAACATTGCTCACTTTTAATTAGGCACCTCCTTGTTAATTAACAGGGTGCATTTCCCTGGAAGCTGTGCTGGGTGACCCCAGGACCTGATCTCTCCAGGCTGTGCTTTCCTGAGTCTCTCAATGGCAGGGCTGACTTTCTCTGCACAGGAAGACATCAGTTTGACACAGGGAATAATGCAGCCATTACCTGGGCGTCTTCATCTGCAGTGCTCTAGAGGAGAAGAGCGAGAACTCAGTGTCTGGCAGGAGAGGATTCTGTGGTGGTGCCAGCCATTATTCCAACTGACCTAGAGATTTTTCTCTTTTTTCAAAGAAGAATATCTCTCAGTTGATTAAAAATGCCACTTGCCAGCATGCCTTTCAGTTGAGATGTTTTAAACCCGATATGCGGCATAAGCTCCGGGCATCTCTTAGAAGCCCTTGAGTGTGGCAGAGATACCCTATCCAAGCCCCCAGTTACAGGGCCTGGCTGGGACGGGCATTATTCATCAGGATGGTGTGAGTTTGTGTAGCTGTTAGGAAATGCGGAAACCCAAATGGGGAAACAAAACATTATAGCTGGAGACAGAGTGCTTCACACTACATTTGAGAAGCCAGTGATGCTCATAAATAGGAAGATTCATCAGAAAAAACAAAAATTGGATGCATTGGGTATAGAATGGAGAACAGGTCTCGGCAAGCAGTTTAGATTATTCAGGGTGTTGAACCGCAGAGCCTAGTGGGTAGGAACAGGAATTTAGAATCAGAGCTGGGTTTGAAGCTAGGCTCAGCCGCTTGCCAGCTGTACCCCTTGGGCAAGTTACTTCACTGCCATAAGCCTCAGTTTCCTTGTCTTTCAGGGGAATAATAAGACTTAGCTCATAGGATTATATGAGATAATGTTTGTAAAGTGCTTAGGGTGATGTCTGGCCCCAAAGTAAATGCTTGCTAAGTGGCTGTAATTATGAGCAATGGGAGAGCATTGGAACCTAGTTCCACAGGTTTCACTTGGTGGTGCAAAGTGGCTCCTGAAGGCCTTGCAGGACTTAAGGAGAGATAGAGACAAGACAGATCTCTGCAGGGTTTGACAGCTGACTCGGCCCTGCCTGTGTCCTGGAGAATCTTCCAGCCAGGAAAAGGTTCTTCATCCTATGCATCTACCTTGGCAATGTCTTTTTATACCAGTACCCTTGTCTCCTTGTACCCTCCAGGGTCCATGACCACCACTTGTGGCAATTGTCCACCTTAGGTTTTCCCAAAGAGTGGGGGTGGCTGTGGGAGGTCTGTTCAGAGACAGACATACCCTCCCCATCAAGTCTTCTCTGCAAAGAGTCCCCAGCAAATCAAAAACGAAAATCAAAACAAAAGAGAATAGCAAAAAGGGCTTGGATCTCTTTCCTGCCTGTCAAGGTGTGTCGCTGTGATACATTTCTGCACCTTCATTTCCTGACTGGCAGGAAGCAGGTTCTTTTTGCCATATTTCCTTTTTCTTGCTTCAGAGTAGGGAAAATGGGATCAGAAGGATTCCTCTAGGAGATCAATGTGAAGTTGAGGGGATGGAGGATAGCACCCAGCTGAGGAATTTCTGAACTGTTCCACAAGGCTGGGGTCTGTCTGGTCCTTGGGGAATGAGCTCTCACAGTCTGGCTATAAGGGGACCTCAAGGGCAGACTCTTGAGGAGCATCTTTAAGGCCAAGGGCATCTTGTCTAGGTGAGGAAGGGAAGTAGTTTCTAGCAGAGGCCTGGCAGTGCAGCCATTTCAGCAGGTAGTGGGGACCCTGAGATGGAGACATGGGGTCCAGAGGTAGAAAAGTTGCCTTGATGCTGGGTCCTCTGAGGAGTGGGGGAATCAAGATAGGAGCCTGATCCCAGGGCCCTGGAATCAGAGCAAGACCTCTGCCCTAAGGAAATACATAATGTAATCAGGGGGCTGCCTACTGAGAACCTAGAGCTGAATCCCAGGGTGCCCATGATGGTCCACCAGGTGAGAAAACATTACTTAAAAATATTATACACTTCATTGTGTTAGAGGTATTGTTGTCTAAATATATAATACAATAACATTATAAAGCTTATATATATATATAATTTATAGGTGAATAAAGTTATTTCTATGTCTAGATACACAAACATTTACCATTGTGTTAGAGTTGCCTATAGCTACAGTCCCCAACCCCCCAGGCCATGGACTGGTATTGGTCTGGAACCTGTTAGGAACCAGGCTTCACAGCTGGAGGTGAGCAATGGGCAAGTGAGTGAAGCTTCATCTGTATTTACAGCTGCTCCCCATCACCCACATCACTGCCTCAGCTCTGCCACCTGTCACATCAGTGGTAGTGTTAGATTCTCAGAAGCAGGAGCCCTACTGTAAACTACACACACAAGGGATCTATGTTGCATGTTTCTTATGAGAATCTAATACCCTACCCTGCCCTAACTCCCTGCCTAGGGAAAAATTGTCTTCCATAAAACCAGTCCCTCATGCCAAAAAGGTTGGGAACCACTAGTCTACCATACTCAGTGCAATAACAGGCTATCCAGGCTTGGAGCCTGGGATCAGTAGACTGTTGTACTGCAGTGTTTGTGTAACAATGAATCACCTACAACACTCTTCCCAAAATATACACCTGTTGTTAAGCAATGCATGACTACACCTCAACCCCAAGCTAATTATATACAAGCAACAGATTACTATGGACTCAGCATAGCAGTTATAGGGATTGGTTGTATGTATTTATTCTCTTTAAGAGAAGGCAGATGGCAAAAAAGTGTGTGAACATAATGTACCGGGAGCAGTACGTCTGTCTTCTCTTGAAGTTTGCAGAATTTGCCTCTGGTGTCAAGACCTTTGCTGTCCCACTTTGTGCCCCCTTTTCCTGTGTCCCAAATTGAGAATTGATAATAGTAATGTCTTTTTGGTCTCACAAGACTATTGTATCATGGGAGATGAGGCATGTTAAAACATTCTGTAAAATGAAAAATAGTGTGTGGTTGGGGGTGCAATTTTATGTGACTCTGAAGTCGGTGGCTGTGTGTTAGTTCCTGGCCACTCTGAAGCTCGGTGGCTGATAGTTTGTCCATGGAGCCTTGACGAGGGTGACAGTGGAGGTGGAGATATGAGAACTGATCTAAGATATACTTGGAAATGGAATCATGTTGACTTGGTGATGAGACAATGGCAGAAGGTGATAGAGAAGGAGGGCTTTTGGAAGGTTCTGATGCTTCTCACTTATGCAGCTTGGTGCCATTACTACAGTGACAGTGATGCGTGTCACCAGGTCTCATTTGAGTGGCTCATGTGCTATAATTGTCAACTACTTCTATGCAACACTCCACTGTTGATGCCAGTCTTTGGGACAGGGTGCCCTAAAATGTAATTAAATGTCTAGTTTAATTTTATTGATTTCTCAAAGTTCTTGATATTAAGAGGTATTTTTGGATAAATAACCATTGCTCAAGAGTAGAAATTTGGAAGCCTTGGAGGCATGTGCCGGGGTAGGAGGCACACTGGGCTTGGAGTCCAAAGAGGGGTCTGAGTCCCAATTTTATAGCTTTCAGATGGTGTAATTTCTCTGAGCCTCGGTATCCCAAATTGAAGAGTGATAACAGCAGCGTCTTTCTGGCCTCACAGGATTGTTGTATTTTATGATATAAGACATGTTAAAACATTTCATAAAAAGAAAAACATTGTGTAGTTAGGAAATAGCATTTTATGTGTACTAATTCTAGTAGTATGTAACAAATTACCCCCAGAAATTGGCTTAAAACAGAAGCCATTTATTGTCTCACAGGGTCGCAGGGTCAGGTTTAGCTGGGCACTTGTGGCTCAGAGTTTCTCCCAAGGCTGCATTCACGCTGTCCTGCTTCAGTCATTTCAGAGCTTGCTGGTGGCCGCAGAATTGACATCCAGGCTTGCTCAGCTGGCTGTCAGCAGACCTGCCTTTGTTCCGAGCTGGCTGTTGGCTGGAGGCTTCAGTTTCTCACCCTGTGGGCCCTTCCACAGGGCTGTTCCCAGCATGGCTGCTGTTATCACTCTTCAGTTTGGGAAACTGAGGCTCAGAGAAATTATACTATCTGGAAGCTATAAAATTAGTACTCAGACCCCTCTTTGGACTCCAAGCCCAGAAGTACCCAAGACAGAAGCTGCAGTTTCTTATGACCTAATCTCACGAGCAGCATCCCACCTTCTCCACCGTATGTTGTTGGTCACTCACATCAACCCCCCAGCACAGTGTGGGAGCAAACGTACAGGGGAATGGATGCGATGAGGACAGCCAACATGGAAGCTGGCTCTGCCTCACCCTGCTTACAGGAACTCCACTGAGGTGGAGGGAATTCTAAATGAAGCCTTATGTTCAAATAAAGTCTACAGTGTTCTCTCTATATCCATTTTTGAGAGCATTTGAAAACTCTTTGAGTAAGAATCCTTTCCACACACATGCAGGATGGTATGTTTATCCAAAAGATATGGCTTCAGTTTATGTTCTGTTGGTACAGCTAATCCTTTGAGTGAAGGTCAGTTTGTGCCCTTGCTGTCAAAGGGCTGACTGTCTGTGCCCAAGACGAACAGACTCACATGGTAGCATTAGGCTTCGGTCTACCACTTCCTGACCCCGTAGACACTGTTTGTCTTTTTTTCTCCATCAACTCTTTTGGCCGTGCCTGCACATAGGGTGGAGATGTCCTGCAGAATTTATTTCCACTCCTTGAATAGTTTCTTTTATCCCTCACAAGGCCTGTCCTTGTGTGGTGCATAGTGCTGCGTGACCTGGTCTCGCCGTGAAGCCACCATCCCTTCTGCCTGCTGCTGACCCTGACAACATTTCATCAGTGAGACTTGTCCTGGGAGTCCTTGGTGATTTATGAGCTTCTTGTGGATGTCAGTAGACGTATCTTGGCAGTTTCTCTGCGAGAGTCATACCCAGATGCTCACTAGGATCTACAAAGTAAAATGCTCACACTTACTGGCAATTTTTCTGTCCTTGTCATAGAACTTCTGATATCCACTGGCCACACTTAGGCTCTGGACCAAACTTAGACCTGCCTCAATCTTTTCTTTTTTAGAGACAGAGTCTCATTATGCCTCCCTTGGTAGAGTGCTGTGGCATCACAGCTCACAGCAACCTCAAATTCTTGGGCTTAAGTGATTCTCTTGCCTCAGCCTCCCAAGTAGCTGGGACTACAGGCACCCATCACAACGCCCATATATTTTTAGAGGTGGGATCTTGCTCTGGCTCAGGCTGGTCTTGAACCTGTAAACTCAGGCAGTCCACCCACCTCGACCTCCCAGAGTGTGAACCACCACACCCGGCCCTAGACCTGCCTCGGTTTTACCTTCTAAAAGTGTCCACTTTAAGATGAAATGGGAAACAGGACCTGTAGCCACTTGCATGTCTTATGCTAACACATATTGGTGGTTCATAACATTTATCTTAAGCTTTTGTTATTTGAACATTTGTTTATTTACACGTCTCTTCTCAAATCCTCCCTCCCCTACCTTCACCCATACACTTGGCAGGTGGAGACATGTCATTAACACTTTATTTTAATACCATTTGTCAGTTTGGTGCTCGAATTGTAGTTATTCAAGAAGACCCTAGCTCTTCTACAAGCCAGTGAGTTTGCTGAAGTAGGAATTTGTGCTTGGTTCACCTTGTCATCTCCTCTAACTTCTTTTTAAAAAATTTTCGGTTGATGCAAAGATATGTATGATTAGGTTGCATCGTTTGCATTTGTAAGGTAAAGTCCACGTTGTAGCTGTGGCCTCTCCCCAGAAGTGTGCCATTGAGTCGGTTAGGTGGGAACTTACCGAATCCCCTCCCTCTTATTGAGTTTAATTGAGTTTATTCTCTCATGTGTACAAGTTGTTGTTAATCTACTAGTTTCAACTTAGTATTGAGCATGTGTGGTGCTAGTTTTTTCATTCTTGTGATACTTAGGAGAGTGTCCCCCAAATCCATCCAAGTTGTAACAAAAGATACAAAATTTCCATCCTTTTTATGGCTGAGTAGTACCCTATGGTATACGTGCACCACAGTTTATTAATCCGTTCATTCATGGGTTGAAGGGCACTTGGGTTGTTTTCACATCTTTGTGATTATAAATTGGGTCGCTGTAAACATCTGAGTGCTAATGTCCTTATGATAAAAATGACTTTTTTATTTTCTTTCAGTTAGATACCTAGGAAAGGGATTGCTGCACCAGATGCTAGGGTGGATGCAGAGAGAAGGGAGCACTCCTGCACTGTTGGTGGGACTGTAAACTAGTACAGTTGTTATGGAAAGAAGTATGGAAAGTCCTCAAAGATCTAGAAGTAGACCTCCCATTTGATCCTAGAATCCTGTAACTTCTTATGCAGTGCATTGAAGATAGTAGGTCTCTGGGCCTATTTGTCAGATGGGGAATGAATGAAGACAGAATCCCGGCAGGAGCAGACTGTGTCTCTGATCTATAGTGTACTGAATCTCCAGGTCCTCACTGTGTTATTTGGAGATCTGGGTGTTTTCTGGTCTCAGTGGGCTTTCAGGCTGTGACATGAGCTATGCTGGGAGTCTTGAGAAACCCTGTACGTTGCTGCAGCCCTTGGCCTCGGCCTACTGTGTTTTTCAGGTTTTCTTCCTTGAAAGTTCAGGACGTCTATAAATCGCTAAGCCTCCCCTGCTATATGCCTTAGTGAAAAGCTTCTAGAATTGCTCTGATGTGAGAATAATGGAATAGCAACCCACACTGAGAATGCTTTTCCAGTCAGAGGGTAGTTGGAATACCCCTGTTTTAGATGGACTCAGACCAGAGTGGGCACTAGAAAGCGTTGCTGTGTGACAGTGTTTTGCCTTCACAGAGGACTATTGTTTGATTGCCCAGTGACCGTGAGAATGGCAGTAAAGACTTTGAACTTGGCTGTCTCCTTCACTCCAATCAATAAATCCACTATTTCAGACAGCGTGCATGACAGATCCATCAATGAGGGCTCAGCCAGGGATAGGAAGGTGTTGGGCACAGCAGTTCAGTAGGGATGGACATTCAGACATGGACAAGACCCCAAACCTGATGAGTGCAAGGATTTTTTTCCTTAAAACAAACAAACAAACAAACAAAAAAACTAGGAATATGAAACCCTCTTCTCCCAAGGGTCTTAACATTGGTGTTCATGGGGACTCCTTCTTGCTCTCTGATTTTTCTCTGTTCCTTGCTGCCCCAGGAGACCAAGCTAGTCTAAAAATCTGAGGGCTTTTCTAAGTTTTTTAAATAGTAGCACAGTGCCACTGTGACCACATTAAGCTGTTATTTTCACTGTCATCTCTAACTCGTAGTAGTGCTTGGTAATTACATAGTGCTTTCCTTCTGCAAGTCTGTAAACACAATCTTAGTGTTAACTCTTACTCTCAAAGCACCTCTACACAGAGAGGGAGATTGCACGTGGCCTTGGTGCTTAGGTGTACATTGGTCTGTTTATGTCTCATCAAGGTATCTTTTTGTAAAGGGGGAAGAGCTGGTAAAGTGGCACCCACTTTTAAGGATGGTGTTCAGTGAAGTTGTTCTTTGTGGGAAGTATCCTTAGAATCCAAAAGATAAGCCTCCACTGACTTCAGCAAGCAGATACTCCTGGCCTCCGCAGTACAGCCAATTGTTACTATTTTTGATTACAGATTAGACTGTTGGCGTGGTTTGGAAATGTTTTGTCTTTTAAAGAATGCAGAGTTTTGTTTCTGACATA